>NDXB01018280.1:0-49602 GCA_002631895.1 Agapornis roseicollis
GACCGCACTGTGGCTCTGAATGGGTGTCACCACACCAGTGACTGAGGGGATTCAGGGCTAATGTCCTTGTTCACAAGCCCCTAGGCTACAGGGAACAAGTGTCAGCATAAGAGGTGATGCAGCAAAAGGAAGAGGTAGGGAAGCACAGCTGAGAGTAGAGATCTTATCTTCACAGGAGTGTTAGTGATTATAAGAGATTTATCAGGTTGCCACTTGTGCAGGGAGGAGAGGGAGGATAATTCCCATCTGGGTTGTGAAAAATGATTCTTTCCTTAAGAACAAAATTCCATTTATCTTTTTCCTAGGCTGAAGGTGGCATTGAACTTCAGGAGCTATAAAGTGTGTAGGCATTGAACTTTAACAGAAAACAAACCTTAAACCCTTATGCTTGAGAAGACCTGAGTTTGGGAAGGGGAATCTGTGTGGGTCTTTTAAGTATTAGGTGCAAGAAAGATGCTTCAGTTGATTCCTAGATCACAAGGCAAGAATCTGATGCTAGCGAGTGACGAAGTACTTTGCCTGCCCCTAAGTCCATAGTCAAAGCAGTACTTTAAAGCTTCCAGTCGGCAGATTTACCTGTGCGAATCCATAGCTTTCAGCAGCAGAAGTGCTGTGACCCAGACCCACACTATGAATAAGTGTCAGCAGAAAACATTGCAGTGAAGATACCTGCTTCTGTGATGAAGAGCTCTCCTGGGCTGACATAGAGGGTAATGCACAGCAAATGGTGTCTGCAAGGCACGCATCTGGTTATTGCCCATGGGGAGCACTGGGTTGTGCTATCTTCCTCCCCTCCCTGCTCCCCTGAGTATGAACATTGCTGGGTAATGGCTCATTGGAGTTTTAGTAAATATGTGCTTTGTGAAATACCAATTTTTACTGTTTCTAAAGGCTGAGAGAAGTAATTGGCCATTCTCAGCTCAGCTGTGCTCTGGAATGCCATCTACTGTTCATTGCCAATTTATTATGATTGCACCTTAAATTCATGATGAAGTTTATGGGTAGAAGGTCTTATCTGTGTGTGAATTAGATGAGTATCTGCAATTATAAAGCAGCCCAAGCACTGAGCAATACAACAGAAGGGAGAAACACAGACGTTTTAATTGTGGTAGTAACTGCAGGAGAGTAAAGCAGATGGATTTGTTCATCTTTGATAGTCTCAAGGAGCAGGCAGTACCATGGATACGCAGAGTCCCAGGTGTAAGGGGTGCTGAAGCCCTCTGAATAGAAGTAGTCTAAAATGAATGCTGGTAGAGGGAAAGTGGGGATTCTTATAGTGAGATCTTGACTCCTCCCATTGCTTTTCCTAAGTTTCAGGCTTGTAATAATATCTGGTTTTAAGGAATTTGGAGGTTTAATGGATGTGCTTTATTGTCTTGAGTTCTGAAATGATGAAATAGGTTTTTTCTTCAATAAAAAATGAGAAGAGTTGCTTGGTTTTCAGTGCTTGGGGCACTTTTGGTCTCCATCACAGTGATTTTAACATTGCAACTGTTAATTTCTCCTATGCAGCAACCACTTAAGAATAATTAACCCAAACTATCTGCCTCTGTTTTCTGTGTGTTTAATGACTGGATTGGTATGCTTGATGGCTGTTAAATAGAAAGTCCTAAAAATGAACAATATAAGAGAGAAAATGGCATCAGCTTCCTCCTGACTCCAGCAGCAGAAATAAAGGGTTCCCTTTGCCACAGCTGGTGCTTATCCAGGCATAATGCAGGTTTTCCCAGCTGTGTGGCTGGAGACATTGGATGTAATCAGAAACCTTCCCTGGGGCTTTCTCTATGTGTTTTTATTGTAATCCCTACACATGTCTTTCCCCTTATCCAGTTAATTCTGCAGTTCCTGGTGCATGCAGTGATTTGTGTTGGCACAGGGTGAATGCCTGTTTTCTCTCATGCTCTCAGGGCACAACCATCCCCAGCCAGAGGGAGAATCACTTCAGCGCAAAACCTCTTTGAATCAGTGGCAGGGGATGGAAACTGTGCCGGTGACCCGATGGGTTTTGGCTTTCGGATGTGCCATGCAGAGTGGCAGACTCTGGGGGTCAGCATAGCCAAATAAATGAGCTCAAGCCTGGCTGGCAAGAGCCACTGGCAATACAGGGTGTCCCCCTGGAAATCACATTATAATACACAAAATAGAGTGCAGAAATGCTTCTCAAACAGTGCAACTTCGTAATACAGGCACCTGTGCTCCATTTGCACATAGGTTGGGATAAAAGGTGCTGTAATACAAACCTTTCCTGCTCTGTTTCCAGGTTCAGTCATAGCTGAGGTTCTTATTTGATGGCATGTGTCAAAAAGAACTTGTGAACAAAAAGCTGGAGTTCTTAAAGTGCATTTTTTTAAGCCATGTAGGTGGTCATCTCTCTTCTGGTGTGAGGTGCCTGATGGGGCAGGGAGCTGAGACACAGCTGATGGGATGGGGAGCCTTTGAATTGATCTTAGGGGCAAAGCCTGTGCACTGGGAGGGTTATAGTCTTGATTAAGCTAATAGTGACTACCTGTGAACTCTTAGGGGTGTCATTTACCCCTCTTCACAATTTGATTCTCTGCTAAGCGTCAACCCCCAAAAAGCTCAAAGCAGAAGATATCCCTTACTGATGGGGGTGGAAATAGGGAGCATGAGACTGCCTTTCCAGCTGAGAGAGGATTTGGCATCCTGCTTCTTGTCTGCAGGAGTGAATCCTGCCCAAGGTTGTGGTGTCCCTTGGGCACAGGCGACAAGGACCTGGACACTTGGTGGCAGTGATTGATCCATGACACTGTGCTGGAGCAGCAAAATGGGAATGAGCCCCCAAAGGTGCTGGCACTGGGAAATGTTGGTCATTGGGACCTGCAGGGAGCCTGCTGGTCTGAACAGGTTTTGGGGGCCCACCTTCTCCTGTTGTGTGTGTTATCTGCACAAAATTTCATGATGAATATATCTAGTGTGTATATATAGGTATATTAGCTGCTTTGAAGGGAGATATGAGGTGAAACATGCACACTCCACTGGTCCTTATGGTGCCTCAAAGGAGAAGGATTTGGCTTCTGAAATCTGTATCTCTTTGCAGTTAGCTCATTTTGTAAATGCCATTTAAACAAATCAGGGACAGATTCCTCTAATTTTGCTCTACCTAAACAATACCTTCTCCTTCAGTTTGGCCTCTTGCTTTTAATGAGATATTGCCTGGATTTGATGCCAAGTAAATGTAAAAGCAACAGGCAAACCCAAGTTCGGATACTTGATAAATGTTACTATTACAGAGATTTAGATCATATATTTTTATATATATTTTTATATTTTTTTGGTGAGGCACTGGAATTGGTTGCCCAAGGAAGTTGTGAGTGCTCCATCCCTGGCAGTGTTCAAGGCCAGGTTGGACAAAGCCTTGGGTGGCATGGTTTAGTGTGAGGTGTCCCTGCTTATGGCAGGGGGGTTGGAACTGGATGATCTTAAGGTCCTTTCCAACCCCAACTACTCTGTGATTGTATTTATAATATATAAATATATAAATAATATTTTTATATATTTTTTCCTTTCAGTTATACATTTTTCCTTGACATTTGTAGTCTTACGAAGCTACAACTCATTCCCCAACCTCGTGATTTATGGGTGGGATTCTTAATGGAACCTGATCTCTCTGTGGTGTCTTGAGGGAATTACTAACTTCTTGAAGCTCTTTTTGCCTTTTGTGGAAGGCAAGCAGCTTGACATGGTAAAGCCATGGGGAATGAAATGTAACTTGCTCTGTTTGATCACCTTACAATACCCTCTAAGCTGTTTGGGGCATTTGAGTTTCAGATTTGGACAGACCAACACCTGACAATTTGTCTCATAACCTTTGGTAAATCCAGCTTTAATTAACTGACATTTTAATGGTCCCTAAGTGGTCACTGGCTTCAATTTAATTTAATTTGCTGGGCATGATTCTGCTCATATCAAGCCCGTAGCCAAGCTTGTGTTCTCATCCCTGCTGCAGCAGTGCCATTTGGCCATCAGTCACTCACAGGTGTCGTTAAGGGCTGGTCCGAAGCCCAAATATAAGCAGTGCAAGGATAGTGGGAGGCTTCACAAGCTCTCCATGTGAATGTGAATCTGTAAATAACTGGGAGGTTAGGATTTATTTCTTAAAGGCAAATTCCCTGTTGGAGTTTTGTCAGGTATAGGGTGGTGCCTGGAGGGGTGCTTGCTGTGGAGCTGGGGACTCTGATGCACATTAGCACACTCCTCCCTAGCTCGGTTTAATATTACCCAAAGCCAGTGATGAAAACCTACAAAAGACACTAAGAACGCTCTGGTTTGTAACTGTGCAAATGTCTGAGGTTGGCTTTCTAAAGGGACATAGGGGATACCATAATATCCCAGTGCTGAGGCATCTCTGAGCTGCTCAAACCTTGCTGTGTTGAGGGGATCTGTCTTCAGAAATAAATATTGCTTGAATATTCTCTCTAAACCATGTGTGATAAAATAATAACTACAAGCCTCTTTTTCATTATATATATTTTTGGTTCCACTTTCCACCCTGAATCTGGGCTCCAGCCCTGGAATACAGACCAGAGAAATGCTTCCACCCTCTCTTCTAATGCAAATCATATTTGTCCTGTTGAATGAAGCTGTCTGTAGCTTAAAAGCACACAAGAGATGTGTAGAGCATAAGCTGCACAAATGTTAGCACTTGACTTTGAGAGCCTCTATTAAATATGGCTACATGTATTTGCGTGTGTATTTACTTAACTCCTTCCTTTTACCAAATATATTCAGGATGTCAGGGAAGCGCTTCTCTGGTTTACTTACTGGCAGGTCGGCTTCATTGCTTCTCACCCACAAGAGGTGTTGCATCCATCTCTATGGGTTGCCAAAGATGTTGATTTGCTAAGAAGTTAAATGCTGTGTTTATACCCTAAAATTAGCAGTGTAGAAAACGAAAACCCTGTGTTTGATAACTTAGCTGTGCTGGTCACTGTGCCTCGAGCTGGAATGTGTAAAGTTGGTTTTCTAACATGTATACTTGCTCTTCATGGGTAAAGAGTACAGAAATGTTCTCTAATGCTGTGAACTGGTTCGGTATGTTCACGTAGTGCCTTTTTGTTCTGATGGGGCTGGATGGAAGTTTGTACTCCAGTAGGTCTATCCATTTTTACACTGTAATTCTGTAAGGGCACAGTTAGCATCTGGATGAAATTTACCTCTGTCTTGGGAGGGTGGAGAATCCTGTCTCAACCATGTTCTGCAAGCAGCTGCTATTCAGTGTTTTAAATAGAAATGGTGTCACACCCCAGTTTAATCTCATAGCCATAATGAATGGTAATTTGGTGAGCTTACCCTGGGAGGCTTGGAAAGACTGAGCCAACCTTGACATGATAACTTTGCTGTGCCTGGATTCATCACCTGAGTCACTTAGAGACAGTTTCTTTTGAGCTTGTGACCTTGACAGCTGGTTTCCATCCTTCTCTTCCCTGCTGTGTGACTGACACATCTCTCAGCCTCCTTCCACAGGGGCGTAGGGTTTATCTAAACCAGCAGTAATGGGGCTGGGATATAGGGGAATTGCATACAACCTGGCAGCATAAAGCACTGCTAAGAACGACTATGGAATAAAGAAGACAAGTCTGATTACAACCCCCTAATGCTTATAGGGCTAACCCTTGCAAATAGCAGGATTAGTGAGCTCAGCTACTGACAGGTAGTGATTCAGCAAGTGAAACTCTTATCCCAGGGGCAAGACCAACTCCAGCAGCAGATCCAGATGTGCAGGCAGGAGGATACTCATCCAGCCATGCCTTGGCAAAGCCCCTTCAGGGTCCACCTCAAGGCCATTCCTTATGCTCAGCATGCACTGAAATTACAAGGAAATAATTAAATGTTAATTTTCTTTCTCTAAATGGAACTATTACCTCTATGCATCAGGGATTTAAAGGAATAAAATAACGTCTTGATCCATTTGGTGCAATGTTGCAGCCCCAAACCCTTCAGTAGAGGATGGGAAGTACTCTGCCAATGTTGTGAATTCTGCCAATACCCTGAATGCTGCTAAATGTTGGCTTTAACCATGCAATGTTTTAGCAGAGGATGAAATTAATGAGTCTGATGATAATGAAGGTATAACTGAACAAGATGAGCATTAGGCTCAGAGAATAATCATCAAGTAATTCAAGGGAGGCTGCAATTATAAGATTAAGGTTTGTGTGATAGCATTGTGTACCTTTCTATAAACCAAAATCCAATACTTAATAAAGCAACAACAAATTAAGTTAGAGGAGAAGAAAGTATAAAGAGTTCCCCCTCCCCACTCCTTATCTCTCACAAGACAGGTAAATGTAGCTGTATTTGTTGTTCAGAGAAGCCTGGCATTTCTGTAATGTGAAACACAAAAGAAAGATGCTGGAGACCCTTAGGGGATGTGGGGATCTTCCAAGGCTGATGAATGCATGGTCTGTAGTGGTTATATCGCCTCTTGTGCATGGCACAGCAGGCAGCTGTGGTGGAAAACACAGGCAGGAGCTTCCTGGCTTTTAGTAAAGCCAGGAATGTTTTCACTGATGGCAACTTAACCCTAGTGCACTGTAGAGAAGCATTGCAAATACAGTCCTGCTCTTTGTATTCTCTGCCTGTATCCAGGAGCTTCTTTAAGCAGCAGGTCTTGGAAATGAGGGAATTTCTTGGTCACTGTCATTCATTTGCAGGCTGAGCAACATGTATGAGGAGGTTTTTATTTCTGGTGTTACTCAGCTTCTGCTGGTTGATAGGTAAATGGCTCATCTGACCTGTACTGGGACAGTACATCACATCTCAAAGTGGGTGACAGGTAGATCCAGAGGCTTTTTTGAAGGCTGAAGGAGATCCTTGAGGTTGGCACATCCCGCATTCCCAAGTTCTTCTGGCCCTGTGAAAAAGGCAAAGTTAAAGCAGCAAATTCCCAGCTGTGCCCTGGCTCCTGCTCCCTCCCTCCTGTCCACTGCTGGTCTGTGCTATGCTCTGCACCATTCCCCTCTTCAGCCCCCCCCAGATGAGGTGCCAGGAGTGTTCAGACAGGGTCAGGGCAGCCTGGGGACCCGTGGCCATGTAGCTGTGGGTTAGAGTGGGTGCCTCCTGCTTGCAGTTATGTTGTAAGAGTTAAAGCCTGGCTTGCTGCAGTGATGCTCAGAGCCATGGTCCTAGCTCTGGTACCCACTGCTACATAGGCTGGAGCTGTAGATAAGGAAGGCATGGGCAGGAGTGATGCATGTCATGCTCTGTGAGGTTCAGGGAAGTAGATTTGAGTTCAGATGGTCCATGGATGCTTTAGGGTGGGTAGTGAGTGTGGCTATCTCTCCAGGTAGAGATCTGACATACGTAAAGGATGAGCGTTTTGAAGGTTGGAGCATGTAACTAATGACTGATGGAGCAATAGGCAATTTCACATGATAGAAGAAAGTTTTTAGCAAGGCTGCTGGATCTGTATGTGCCCCTCCTGGTCATTCTGTCTGCCAGCACGCTTTCACAGCAGATCATCCCAAATGTGCCAGCACTGGTCACCCTGGTGAGAAAGATGGAGTGAGAGAGACAGGGACCAGCTCATTTTGCCTGAAGGGAGGTTATATTCATACATTGAAGGGAAGGAACGAAGACCAGACTTAGATAGATGAGGTCAATGCACAGAAAAAGATGCAAGTAGAACATCCAGGTGTATGTGCAACATTTCCAGGTGATATAAAGGAGGAAAAAGGGTGGTGAAAGCAATATCCTGTTTATTTTTGAAAGAAACCAAGAGTAGGGCAAAAGCAAAGATGTCTGAAAGAGGTGAGTTTGTGAGAGGAAGACTCAGCAAAAGAGGAGAAATTGAGTCGTGTAACATAAAAGGTAGTGGTCTGGAAGCAGCTGCCTCAGTGTGGGCTGTCCCTGGTAGCACTGGGGGTGCAGGTTTGGTACCTGAGCTGTGAATGAGGATGAAATCTCCATGCAGTTTCAATTCCTAAAAGCTCATGCTTCAGCTAATTTCACAGCGGTGGAAGAACCATTTAGGGTTTAATAGAAATACAGTTCTGCAGGCTGGCAGTCCGGAGGTTCGGAATACAGTCACCGTGCCTGTAACGCAGGGTTAGTCAAGGGTTGGTTTGCCTCTTAAAGGAGACTGAAACAATTAGGAGACTGAGGGCTTTCCCACCACCAGATGGCATCAATTATGCAGCGAAGGAAGGAAAGCTTAAAGAAAAGAGCTGGGGCTGGAGGCAGAGCGGGTTTGGAATCAAAACAACATCTTAAAATTAATAACAGACTGGTACAAAGCAAGAGTTTGTCACACAAGTGTCAATTAGAAAATTGTATTATCGAGGAGCATAGTTTGGATGCATAAAATGCAATTACCACTCACCAGATTAGCCCGTGCAGCTGCTGAGTGCAACGCTACTGGCATGAACAACATCTTGCTTGCAAATGCTTCTCTGCTGTCTGTGCATGCCAGACCGAAGTGGGTTTATGTTTCCCTCATAGGCCTCCTAAAGCCTATCGGTTGTTTGCTGTAAGCTAACAACAATATTTACCCTTCTCTAATACTCATCTAATGTGTTTCAAAGGTCTTTAGTGCAGTTTGTTTTATGGAAGTCCTCATTTAGGTGCTTGATGCTTTACATATGTACGGGTTTCTTTTCCAGTCCTTTTTCAGAGCTCCCTTTTGACTCTGTGTGGCCTTGTAAAGTTTGTGTAAAGTAAAAATCCACCTAAACACTCATGTTGCCTCATAAATCTCTATGAACTATCACCTGCTGGCCTGAGATTTATGTTACTTGAGGTCATTTTGCAGTTACTATTGCAAACCTGATAGTCATCTACTAGCAACCCCAGAATACCTGGGTGCTTCTTGGTGTTTTTCTGAGAGATGTCAAGTTGTATTTTTTATGTTGGTTTGGTTTTGGTTAAGAAAGGTTCCTAAAATCCACTTTTGTACTCTACCTCTGTGTTATTTTCGAAGAGGAAGAGGCTCTTTACAGCATGCCAGTATGGCCACGCTCTATACAAAGAACTAAAAAAAAAATCTCATTCCTTCTGCTCTTAATGATTTATATCCGCCTCTTTTTTGCTGATTTGGTTTTAAAAGTAACAGTTATCAAAATGTCATGCTAGAGACTAACTCGCCGTGTCTCAAGATTACAGCCAGGCGTTTGGAGATTTATCAAGTGCTAACCATAGGTTCTCCTTCGTTGTGTTTTACAACTTAGAGCCGCCAAAGGCTTCTTTCTTTCAATTGTTGTGTGTGTTGCTTTGGCTTTCATAGGACTGACAGAACTAATGTCTTGTTTTCTTGTTTCAAGAAAAAGTCACAGGTTTTAATGTCTTTACTGTGTGCTTCTGATAGAATAGGAGTGTAAGACAGCAAATTATAGAAGCCCTTCCAATCTACTCAGCCAACATCTATGGCCCAAGCAAAGTATAAAGCAATGCTGAGCTTCCGTTCAGTTGCGTGCTCTTTTGTTCCTCTTGTAGCTATCCATTTATTTCTGGAGCATAAGTGCTTTGTAAGTGCACATTATGACAAAGATGGTTGTGCTTGATCTTGCATGTACTTCACACGTGGAAACTCCACTGAAGTCGATAGGTATTTGAGCTAGCAGGCTTGCAATTGCTATTTACAGCAACATTCAGACTCTTAAAAGACAAACCCTAAAGATATGGCTTGACTTGATCTATGTCTTCAGCATAACTGATACCAGAGAGTTAGAGAAGATTAGACTGAGGTAGAGATGAGGAATGGCTCTTTCAGAACAGCCTCTCTCTGTAACAGCTACCCCCTGGCTCTTCAGTTAGTTCTACCTCGATGGGCTCTGCCAAATATGCCAGATTAGCTCTTCCAAAGAAACAGGAGGTGGTTGCTTCCACACAGCAGCCCTGATGTTAATGGAGGAGGGATTTATGTTTGTACTCTGAGCGTAGTCAGTGCTGAGACATCAGGGGGATTTTCTGCTATCCCCATCATATTTTAACTCCTTTTTCAAGTGGAGGGAGCATCAAAGTAGTGACTATGTCTGTGCCTTGAAAACTGCCTGCAGTAACCCTTGCCTTTTTCCCACCAGGATTTGCTAAGCTGTCCTGGAATAGACATCATGGGGTATCATGGAATCATCTACATTTCCCTGCTGTGAGCTTTATGTCAGGTATTTCAGGTCATATCATTCCCAAATAGTGATGGCTTTGGCTCTTCACTAGCAAGGCAGAATTGTGCCATGCTAGGGAAAAACCAGGTTTCTCTCACCTCCATCAGCACAATGGTTGGGGAGTTATTGTCCAGTTTTCCCTCTTTCTGCAGAATTTGAGGGGGGTTTATAGCTATGGATGCTTCTGTTAACCCACAGTTGTGAATCCCCAATGGTGTTCTCTGGGTTTAAGCATGCCAGCCAGTAGCGCTTCCTTGAGAGAAGAAAAAGTTCATTTCTGATGTCTGTCCTCCTTCCTGCAAGCAGAAACATTGCTTTTAATTTTGCACTGCCCCAGGAGGCAGGTTTTTGTCTTTCAGTCTCAGAATTATTTGACAACTCGTGTTTCTAGCTGTTTGAAATGTGCTGGGAGTAGTCCTGTGATTTTGCTTTCAATAAACCCTTCCTTTCATAATCCGTTTTAACTTCTTAATCATGAAGATGTAGCGTATCATTATAGACTTTCTCCCTCCACGTGTCCACTCAATGGATTTCTACCCTTCTTAGTTCAAGGCACTTTTTAATTAATCCTTCATCAGTTTATTTGAAGCATTGATTTCTTCTGCATTTTCAGAAAGGAAATAAGGAAAGAAGAAAGCAAATGATAAAATTGCAAACTTGGTTCTTCTGGCATCAAAGCTCTGGCATCTCTGGCAGGGAACCCTCTGGACTCCAGAGCCTGGTGTATGACCGCAGCTCCTCCAGCAGCTTTGCACATGTTTTGCACATAGTCTAGGAGAGATTTTGCTTTATTTCTGCAGGATTACAGCCCTGTCCCTTGGACAGCTATTGCACAACCTTGTGTTTCATGGCATGGCAACTCATTGGGTTTTAGTGGAATGCTTTGCTAGTGGTGGTAGTGAAGGCAGAGTGCAAAGGCTCGTGCCCCTGACCCTGTGTGCAGCTTTGTCCCTTCTGATTAAGAAGCATTTGATGGAGAATGTGTCTCAAAACCTACCACTGGTTTTCTGGCAGTGTAGAGTCTTCACCTGCCAATCCCCTACTCTATGAAATGCATCTTTGTATTTACTTCATGAAATACTCATATTGGAACTCAGCATGGCACAAAGCAGGGCAGCGAATTTGGCTCTTTCCTCTTTCAGCATTCAGCCCTTTTAATTTTAACTCCATTTGTATAGCTACTCCCTCATACATAGTGTATCCCTAAAAATGTGCATAGGGTTGAGCTGGCTGAACATGATCCCCTCAGTTAGAATCTATGCTACTTGTAACCTAATAATCTAATGAGTTTGTCCCCCCATGTGGAAGATGCTGGGGGTATGGGAATGAATCTCCTCCAGTCTTGGGGAAGTGAATCAGCACTTTCAAAGTAGTGAGAGGATTTCTGGAAGTGTTTCTGGGCTTCAAAGAGGAAGAGAAAGAGGATCATTAAGCTTCAATGATGCAGTACAAGCACTGTCATGTGCAGGGAAAGGAAAGAGGCATCTGGATGCTGAGGGAGAGGATCCAAGTTCAGAGTCCAAGTAAGGCAGAAACCCAGGTTTGAAACCAGGGGAACAGCTTGGAGCTGCTTATCTAGAAATGAAAGTAAAACTGAATCAGCTGTAATGCTAAGGATTTGAACTCAGTTGTAATTAAAAGTTCAGTTGGATTCAGACAGAGGTTTTTGGGCTGGTATGTTTCAATAGAGAGTGTTGTTTGCATTGCAATCCTGTATTCGGTGACCATCATCTGCAGTCATCATAATATGTGCAATCCTTTAATGTTTTTAATAATCACAGCAGTGCCTTTAAAGCCTTCACAGCCAGGGTTTTGTGTTATGCAGTGCTGCACCCTGAGGCTGCTCTTGGGGTGTGATGAGGGTAGCATGGTCCGTGGTACCACAGTCACCAAGCAGCACACCTGGAAGCTCCATCAGAAACTGGAAGAGAAGGACTAACAGATCCCTCTCATCTAACCCCTCAGTAGCACCCTGTTTTGCTGAAGAGAGTGTTGCTCTGGTAGAATTGCTGTGATGTTTTCCTCTGCTGCATGGGGAGGGAAAGCTTTTTCCTCTAACAAGAGGATGTTTCCTTGCTAATCAGCAAGGGGCTGGGTCAGCCTGCAAGTTCTTGGTACCGACTTTACAATAGAGATAGGCATATGCTTGTGATGATTCAATGCGAGCATCATTTAGTAATGGGACTGTTGGCAGTAGCTGTTATTGGGAATTTTCTCTGTATTAATTTAAACTGAGATTCATCAAATGAAATTCAACTGAAGGATGAGGCACTCCAAGTTCAACACCTTTCCTCTCCTTCCTTTGCCCCTGCTCCCAGTCCCACATATAACCTGTCTCTGAGGTCCAAGGTCAGCTACCCTGCTCCAGCACAGCAAAATCTGCTCTGTTTGTGAGAACAAAAGCTGTAGTGAGCCCCGAGCAGTCCCCTCAGACTGGCAGCATGCACACAGCAGGAAACAGATGCTGGTATTTTTTGTAAACCCAAAACCTAATTATGCTTGGAGCAGTCCCACAGGTCTGGGGAAGAAAAAACCCAACCTGATTTATGGATTCCAGTCATCGCTGCTGGGTTTTAAAGCAGCAGGATATGTTTTCCAGTGATGCTCCCTCTCCTTGACCTTGGGAAAGCAGGCAGGAGCACCACCTGAGTGGGAATGATGGAGTGTTTGGTGCCTTCCCACTTCGCGGTTGTGTGTTGGGGCTCTCTGTATCACCAGTGGGAAGCTGAATTCTCACTGGGGCATAGAACAGGGAACCTGGTGTTTAGCAGACATGGAGGTTTGGATCAACAGGTTCATTTAGTAAATAGGACAGATAAAATGGCTTCAGAAGTGCTTTTAAGGCTATCTGTCATATTGCAATGTCAGACTCCAATGTGAGTCTACACAGCTGCTTATTTTTGCTGTTTCTTAGCAGGTATGTCTTGTTTTCATCTATACTGAACAGATACTTTATTCTTATCAAAGTATCTGCCCTGTGAGCCTGTATTGCTGGACAGCCTTGACCCTTTTCTGATTCAGGCTTCCAGAGACTCAGCTCTGGATCTGATGCACGTAAAGAATGCAGCTGTGCTCTGTGGTGTTGGATGATGGAGAGATGTGACAGCCTGTAGAAAAGTTCATTTGAGTTGTATTTGCAAAATACATTAACAATAAGTAGAAAGTAAAATAGAATCAAAGAATGGACCCTTCTGGGTGGAGGTGAGATAAAGGAGTGTGGAAGTAGGGCTTCCTGGGGTAGTTGGGAGGTGTCCCTGTGTGCTGGGGAGGTCTGTAAGCTACCAGGATGGCCTGGGCAACTCATCCAGCACAGGGAGGGTGGACCCAGAGACCTGACAACAGCTTTTATAGAATCGTAGAATAGTTAGGGCTGGAAAGGACCTTAAGATCCAACCCCCCTGCCATAAGCAGGGACACCTCACACTAAACCATGTCACCCAATGCTTCGTCCAATCTGGCCTTGAACATTGTCAGGGATGGAGCACTCAAAACCCCCCTGGGCAGCCCATTCCAGTGCCTCACCACCCTAACAGGAAACAATTTCTTCCTTAGATCCAATCTAAACCTCTCCTGTTTAAGTTTGAACCCATTAGCCCTTTTCCTGTCACTACAGCCCCTAATGAAGAGTCCCTCCCCAGCATCCCTATAGGCCCCCTTCAGATACTGGAAGGCTGCTATGAGGTCTCCACGCAGCCTTCTCTTCCCCAGGCTGAACAGTCCCAGCTTTCTCAGCCTGTCTTTGTATGGGAGATGCTCCAGTCCCCTGATCATCCTTGTGGCCTCCTCTGGACTTGTTCCAACAGCTCCATGTTCTTTTTATGTTGAGGACACCAGAACTGCACACAATGCTCCANTGGCCTCCTCTGGACTTGTTCCAACAGCTCCATGTCCTTTTTATGTTGAGGACACCAGAACTGCACACAATGCTCCAAGTCTTTTGGCAGAAGCATCTACTCTTCCTTTGGAGGGATTCAGGCCCATGATAGCTGAAGTTGCACTAGTCACCAGTTACTACAAGATGTAACTGAGGCAGGGACTTGAATTTCAGAGGGTGATGTGAGCTCTGACTGGGGTTAATGAATGCTCCACACTGATTGAAAATCCACTTGCTGGGGGCTTGTTTGCCTGGGTGAGCTGTATGCATGCGGCTATAGCTGCAGTATAGCAAACTGTGGTTTGGATGAGAACATCCTTTTGAAATGAGTCCTCCTATTGTCCCCACTTCTTGTGCCTTGGTTTGCATTGCAGAGATGTTTCTGAGTGTACAGAGCAGATTCTTCCAAACGAGCTCCACTGGAGTGTGTAGAGGGAATATGGTCCAATGCTAACATACATTTGGACAAGGGCCTGTGGCATCTGTAGTTTGGCCATTAGTCCCCAGGACCAGCAGTCTGATGCTGCACATCCTACCATGGAGCGCTGTGTTAGGTATAGCCTTGGCATGGCTGCAGGAAAGCTAATGCTGAGACAACAGTTGGACAGAACAAGATCAGTCTTTTGAGTACCCGGCTATGATTTGTTACAGCTAAGTCTTTTCAGCAAATCCTTAAGGTTTTCAGCAGCTATAAGCTTTTTATAGCAAATCAGATTTTTGCACCCATCTGCTTGACTGGTTATAACATACATTTCTCAGGCTGGCTTATGTCTTGTCAGTATTAGAAAGAAAACCCACAATGTGCAGTGGAGTATTCATCTGTATCTGCTTTTGATGACTTATGCCTCTTGCAGATGAATACAAATAGCCAGGAAAATCAGTTTGCATATGAAATCCCAAAGACAAAAAGACATGAGCACAACAAAGCAACAGGTTAGAATGTTGAAAACATCAAAGCAGGCTGGCCATAATTGCTGCCCCTGGTTAAGCATTCTGGTACAATAAAAACATATGGAAATTGATAGTAAGCTGCCTGGTTTTAGGGGTGCCAGGCATCCACCAGTCTTGTCAGGGTGAGGTGCCTGACTTTCAGTATCTGTATGCAGCAGTATTGACCTGGGTCTTCAGTCTGAGCCTTCAATGAGGGATAAGGAGTGTTAATTAATTCTCCTCATTTCCTCTGAAGCCAGCTAATTAAAGAAATGTCTTACTGATGGTGATTTTGGCAAGTTAAATCTGTGTTTTGTGTGCTGTGAACATGGGGAGAACAGTTTGCCAGCAAGTGTTGCAGGCAGTGGCATTGCATAGCTACTCGCTCAGCAGTGCTCTGCTTACTGCTCCCTCCTACTTGGTTGTTGACATTTGTATTGCTTCTGTGCCTTGTTGTAGGTATTTTGGATGGATCAGTGATCACAACTACAAAGGGTCTGCAGCATTTTTTGCCATCAGAATCTAACAGCATAGCTGCAGTACGGGCACAGCAGATTTAGGAGATCTCAACACTGGTGCAAGATAAAGCCCAGACATAGAGCCCCAAACAGATTTGCAGCTAAGTCCTACTGTGCTCCACAAGCGTACAGATTTCTCCAGTTTAAGGTACAGAAAGGATATATCTGCCTTTCTGACCAGTGCAGTGCAAATTGGGAAGAGCCTGGGTTTGGTTTGCTGTGGCTTGGTTAGACTATGTGCCTAATTTGCAGGTGATACTAACATCTCCTCCAGCATGTGTGTGATTTTTGGACCATTTGAAGTGGAAAACTTCTGATGCTCCACTACAATTTATTGAAAGGCATTATTTCCATGAGGCAGTGAAATCAACTGAATGAAGGATTCCTGTTAAAACTTCTTTCTTCTCTGCCCCCATTCCACCCATCGTTGTCTAAGAGGGAAACTGGGAGGAATTTAAGCAAAACATGGTCTGGAAATGTATGGCTTTGGGCTAGTTGCCAGCAGCCATGCTCCAAAGCTCATCACCTGTAGGTTGAATAAACACTAAAGAGAGAGACTGCCACATAGAATATGATATCTTTGAAGGGGGAATACACGTTGCAGTATAGCCTGCTCCTTCCACAGGGCCTTTCAGGCTGCTTGGCTATTATGAGCTTTTTATAGCAAGTCAAATTTCTTCACCCATCTGCTTGTCTGCTTATGAAAATGTATCCCTCTGGTGCACTTGTTACATTTCATTACTGTTAAGTAAAATAAAAAGTCAACATACCTTGCCCATTGATGTAGTCATCTGTATCCACTCCTGATGAACTGCGTCACCTATAAAAGGAACACAGATGCTCTGGACGTAAATATCACCCCTTGTTACAGCTTATAGGCCTCTAATAACAAAATCAGCTTCATTAATGATGAGTATAAAGGTAACGTGCACCAAATGGAACAGCCACACTGGGAAGCTTTCCAAGTGGAAATATGACAGATACGTGATGCAGATGCTGTCTTTCATGAAGAATTAAATTTCCTCTGATTGCACCCTCTTGAGAAGAAAAAAATAGAGAAAAAATCAATGTTATTAATAGTCAGCTTTGTTTCTGGTTGCTTAAGTGCCTTTACTAAGATAAGATTCAGTGAAAGGATGGAAATGTTAGACAGAACCTTGCTTAGGCCTTAGATATTTTCTATATCCAATAAATCTCATGCTGTAACAATCACTTGCACTCCCTTTGTAATGCCATTGGGTTGGTCTTCTCATAGGGGGAGAAGAAGTGGCACAACAGCCCTGATCTCCAGGCACAGCTCGATAGCTTGGCCTAATCTTGTCTCATTGTCATTAAGGTCTTAAAAATGAAGAGTGCGTTTGACTGCGCTGCACATAAAGAGTCAACCCCCAGTGGGGAAGTTAATTCAAATGTCCAATGCATCCTATTACTGGCCATCTGAGTAGTGCTCAGTGCTCTCTGATCTGTGATCTGCACCCTCCTGAATGTAATTCAGTTTGTACACGTGCAGGCACATAGAGACAGAGGGAATTGCAAGATGCTCTTTGCCTCAGGTTCATCATGTGTTAAAAAACAACTATTATTTGTTGTAAAGACAATGTCTAGAGTCTGGTACAGCATCATGCCAAGGAATAACACATAGCTAATGAAACTGTGCCTTAGATTAAATACTAATCCCACCCATTTTTCTTTTCTCTATCCTTGTTTCTAATGATTTCTGAATTTCCAGGCCCACTTGCTCACGGTTAAAAGGGTTCCATTCCATTCTGGCTTTCTTTCTCTCCCTTTCCATCATCTTAATGGTTTTTCTTTTCTTTCTTCTGCTAGAATTTCCTTAGCTGATTGATGGCTAAAGTGGATTAAGAACAGATTTTACAGTTTATGTGAAGGCACTAATATCCACTCACACTGGCTTCAGAGCCCACTTTAGGAGATTGTGTTCATCGTCCTTACGCTTTCTTGTCATCTTATTTGGAAATGGTGTTCTCTCCATCCAGAGCTGGTTTACAGCTAACCAGCTGCCACGTTTCTGTGGCTGGTAAAGTGATTAGTTTGAAAAGCATAGTGGTTTTCCTTCAGTAGAGGGGATACTGTGTGAATGCAAAATGATGCTGCATATTCCTTATCTTGTAAGGCTGTGCACGATACAGGCAGTTAGGTGCTGCTCATGGGACACTGAGTTTATAGCTGGATTTATAGTAAAGTTCTTAGCTAAGTCTGTGGGCAGCACCTCACACCTTATAACCAGACAGTACTAAAAGTCAGTACTACAATACATAAACTTACCCACTCTCCCCTAACAGACCCCAATTTTTCATTCAAATAAGTCTACCATGATAACATAATAAAACCATGGCCTCTTCATAAGCAGTTGATGATGCAGTCCTGCTCTGTGATGCATCCTCCTGGTACAGTAGCTCTCTTTCTGCAGGGGATATCTTGGAAAGCTCTGACTGCTCTGTTTATTTATAGGATCAGGATTAATGTAGTGTGGATGAAAAACGTGTTTATTTATAGGGTTGTGACTAATGTAGTGTGTGCATTCTACATCAGTAAACATTAATGAATATCCCTCTGCATGAGGCTGAATAAGCGCCTTGACTGTCGCACCACTCCCACATGAGAAGGCTGGGTGCTGCGGCGGTGACGTGAGGCAATTCTGGCTCCATCACAGGACCTCATGTACCATGCACCCATTAGGGAGGCCAGGAGCCAATGTTCCCATCATGAATAATGACTTGGGGTACTGAGATGTTTATTGGGATTAGCCAGGGGTACCATTGAACCTGGGGGATGGCACTGATAGAGCAGAACCCCTTTTTCATGCAGAACCCTTCAGATTTAAGATATTTTCAAGTGCTTGTTAAATAATTGAAATCCTGAGTGTTTGGGGACTAAGTTACCAATTATAGCAGTTGCTATGTAATGAGGTGGAAAGCAGTAAAAGATCTGAAAGGAGCATCATAAACAATGATAATGTAGTACAACCACCCAGTTCCTCCACCTCAACCCAGTCCTTGCTGTATTTGCCTGTGGGCAGCAGATGACCAGAATCTGTGCTGTGTGTGCAGAGCCCAAAGGGGCAGCTGAGAACAAGAATTCACTGTGCAATTTAGGCACAAATATCCTACTTGTGGCTCCTCACTTCTGAGGACCTTGAAGCACTTCCCTAAGAGTGAGCGTAACCTCTTTGACAGAGTAAGGAACTGCAGTAGGAATTGCAAGAACCAAGTCAGCATCACGGTGTTCTTGTTTGTAACTGCTGGTTTTATTGTAACCTATCTGCTTTGTCGTTTATGTGCTTGTGTTTCCTCTGCTAGTGGCTGCAGTGCTGATGTGCTGGGATATACTTCCATAGGATGTTCAGCACGTGCAAAGGCTGCAGGCCAAGAATAACTGCTCTCTACCCTGGGAAACACTTGAGAGGTGTGAAGGCACTGCTCACCTCCAGTTTTAGAGATTTGAAAGGTTTTTCTCCCATCCTCCTTGCAGTTCCTCTCTAGGTACACTGAGGGGTGCGTTCAGGATTGCCTAGCTATGAAAGACTCAAAAAAACCCACAAAAATTTGCTCAAAAAATCAAAACAAGTGCTCAATGATATGTGAAAAATAACCACAATATAATGAACTAAGAAAACGCACCGTGATGTATCTCCCAGCAACAGGGTTTTCATGCAGGTGCTTTTTAGTCTGTTTGAAGAGCAAGCCCAAGTGAGTTGCCTCTTTGGATCTGGATCCTGCTTGGAAAGGTTATGGTTTTTGGTGCAAGAACCCAGAACGAGGGAAAGTAGCAATGTTTGTCCTTTACAATTTACAATTACAATTGTCTTTATGAAACAGCAGACTCTTCAATCCTTCCTGAGAAGGGTGGCCAGAAGCATCAGCTTCTGGGGGAGGTTTACATCAGTGCTGTTGAGCAGGGCATGACTTGCCACAGTTCTGTGTAACACCAGTGTTAGCAGATGTAGATCTGGTAGGTACAGAGCTGGTTTGCCAAGCTTTTTACAGCATCTTCGTTTTATACACAACTGTTGGCAGTGCAGGAAAAAGAAATTACAAAAGATGCAGAGACCTGAATAGGAATAAAATGCCACAGAGCACAGTTACATCCTTTACTTGCATCAGACTCAGAGAGCCATGATAAGGCACAAAAGTCTCATCCGAAACAACATCCCCCTCAGCCCAGCACCCCCATTATTACTGTGCAATGTAAATGCCTGTGCAGGATTGGCACCTGAGGGCTGCCAGCCCTGAGGCAGGAGCTGCTGTCGGAGCTCTTCCTCAGCTTTCTTTCACACTGACAACTCCCCTTACAGCTCCTCAGCCGTCCTACATGTTTGAGTTCCTTAAGCAGGTCTGTGCGCAGCTCCTGCAAGTTCATCTCGATGCAGGAACAGCTCTGCACACTTTCCCTGTCTGCTTGGGCTGTCGTGCAGAGGCTCCGTGCTGGTAGGATGTGCAGTGATAGCATGAAACCTGCTGACAGTTCTGCGTCCGAACCACGTCATGCAGGTGATGAACAAGCTTTCCTCGTAACGCTTTACTGTGCTTGTTGGGCTGTCTGCAGAGAAAGGTGGGGAAAGAGAGTGCAATAGGGACTGATCTTGGAAGACAGGGACACATGCTGTGTTTGACATACTGAACTGATGTATTCGTGCATCGGATAGTGGCTGAGGGAAGAGATACTCTCTGGCTTAAAGGGAGAAGTGTCTTTGGCTGTAGCTTGTATGCAAGCTTGGGATATCGTCTGCAAAGGTGTCTGCATGGCAGATGCAGTCTGCAGTGATAGATGCATCCTTTTGTGGGGGCTTTAAGCCATACCTTGCTCTGGCTTGTTCCTGCCTCTTCCTTACTCCTGTCAACCTGTTGTATTATTGCTAAGCCCTTCTGGGTATGGGATGGTAAAGGACCTTGCATTTGGTTCTCCTGGCACTTCCTTCCTTTGGAGCCCTGGAGTTTAAAGGGGACAGATTGTGCTGGGAAAGTAGTTCTTGCCCCTGACCACAGTTTGGGAAATAAGATGGAGAGCTTCCTGCAGGCAACTTTATTGGATAATCTGGCAAGAACAAAAGCTACCAGCCAGGGAGTGGGCTGTTTTGGAGCCCCAAATGAGCTCCTTCCTGGGCTTCGTGAAATGTCACTACGCTGCCTTCTTCCCCATTAATATTTGACCAAGCAGTAGAAGAAAGTTTCCCTTTGAAGTTATACATTAGCAAATCAGCTTCTTATTATGGCATTAAAATAGTGACAGTTTTGCTTGAAGGGGGGAAAAGGAGGCAGGCAGCACGGCTGTAAATACTATATTGGAGCAGTTAATTGCTTTAGGAATAAGCAAGTGCTACAAAGTAGAAATCTACTTTCCGTGGCCCCTAAAGCTGAACCTTCAACAGCTCTGATCTTGTTAGTTCATTCTTGCATCCTTTTGGATCCTAATACAAAGCCTCAAGGGAGCACTTCAGGCTGAGATGGTACCAAATACTATGGTACCATAAAAAAGAACATTTTCAGGATGATGTTAGCTGGGAACAGAGGCAGATATAAACATCCCGAGCTTAGACCTAACTTTTTCCATCAGTTACTGTAATATGAGAAAATGTGTATGTATCTTTATTGTATAGTTACTGCTGGTCAGGCTAAAAGCTTGTCTGGGAGAAAAATCTCTTTCCTAGTGGACATTAAGGAAAGCACTTTGTCTGGTAGGCGTAATAAAAACTGACCAGCAGAAAGTGTTGTAAAGATGAAAAGTGCCGTAAATGTGTCACTACCTGTTACATGGTTTATATGAGAGATTTGTAGCTGTTGAGACAAGCTGCCCATAGGAAGTACACTGGGAATTTGGGAAAGGGGATTGTACTTACAAGAGGACTGGACACACAGATCCCGGTGTAATCCTTCCCATGAAACACTTTGCTGAGATCTCTGTTATCAGTGGCAAGGCAGTACAATCTAAATGCACGTACATTTGATCTATAGGGTTATCTCTGTTTCCAGGATCAAAATAGGTCTCAGCAAGGCAGTTTGGCTGTAATCACAGAGAAGGAGCCAGGAAACCCCTTTTCACTCTCTGGATCAGTGCAAACATCATTACCAAGACAAAGCATAAGTTTGACTCATTTGCTTGAATAGGCAAAAACATACTTGGAAGCCTTTCATAAAAATGAGTTGTGTAGGCAGTGCTTTGCAGTGAAATCTCTTTTGATGGCTTTGGCTGAAAAGAAAACTTCATGCTGATCAGCTGATGGCAAGTTTAATTTAATCTCATTTCCCCTCAGGACTCCTTGTCTGCCCCATTTCATTCTCTCTCTGCAGTTTGTTCATTTGGGAAGGACTCTTTTTTGTCATTGTTTTTTCTGACTACATGCTTGTGGAGCTACTGGCATGACCTCAAGTGGATCTGTCAATAATGACTATCTCATAAACCACTAATGAAGACATGTTCTGAACAGACACAGGAAAGTGCATGGATGCCTCAGACCCTCCTGCTCCTTTACTCATCCCAAGTAAGACCTCTGCTTTTTCCTGGCTGTCTTCAGCATCATTCTGGGGAGAAGAAACAATGTCATTATGCACATTTCACATGTATCTTCAAAGGCCTCTGATGTTCAGCGTTAAAACCTTGGCCTGTCTTATCCGTTCTTATATCTAGCTAATGTGTTACCCATAATAAGAATGAGGAAGGTAATCCTTTAAGTTAATAACTTAAGGAATCCATAATAATTCTAGATGCCACAATTTGCTTTCTGCTTGCAGATTTGGCTTAATAAACTGTGTACCTTCAGCTTCTCTGCCAAAAAGTAGCCAGAAGATCTCCTTTGAAATGATGGGCTCTTTTATGGCTTTTTATCTGTTAATAATATTTATAATCTAATGGAAAACAACTTTCCAAATCTGTTTGAAATATTTCCAAGCTGCTTATCACGATGGAGCATTATCATCCAGCATTAATTCACATTAGCCAAGGGTTGGATTTCAATTAATAGTCTCAATATTTAGCTAAACCGTTTGCATTGGTGTGGTGTTCATAGAGTCAGCAAGGAGCTGTATAGATTTCTTCTTGTAACTTGAAACCAATTTTGCAAATTATGTATAAAAATTAGCTTTTTTTAATATTTTTTCTTTTAAAGTTTTTAAATCCAGGAGGCTCTGAAGAGAAACAAGGCAAATATTCCCTTGGTACCCAATCTTCTTCTATTTCCTTTTCAAACCTTGACAGAAAGAAAGAGCATGAAATCCCAGTACTGCCTTGTGTGTTCACGGTCAGACTTGCCCTGGTGGTAACAAACCTAAGCTAGGGAGAAGTGACAACGTGCAGATCAGAAAGTACATTTCACAATTGCCATCAGGCTGAGTTCAAAGCTGTTCCTTTCACTGTTTCATCTTCTAAATTACTTGAACAGGATTCACTCACTCTCCTGGCCTCTCTGTGCATATTGCACGAGTGCCCCGCAGTACGAAACACAAATAAACATCAAAGCAAGGAAAAGAATTTGACTTCCTCATCTTTTTGGATGTGTCTCTTTTATACATGTATATATGTAATTCCTGAAGTAGCCTGTGGCTTATTTTAAAGTGCCAGCGTTTGAAATGAAGTGACAGTGATTTATCTTCCTGGAAAAATAGGAAACTACTAAAGTGATGCACTCAGATCCTGAAGTCTGAAAAGCATACAATAAAAGAGTGGAGATCTCCTTCCATGGAGCAAGCCTGAGCTAAAAAGGAAGATTTTCATAGTTTTACTGTTTTTCTTCATCTTTCTGCTATGGGGCAGGACCTTAACAGCTTCCCTGGGGAGCAGATGAATGAGGGAGAAGAAGTGCCTGTAACTCTTTTGCAGTTGTTGACCTCTTCATAGAGGTCTTCATGCTTTGTCTCTCACACTCTAATTTTGGGTGGTATCTCTATGTCCCACCAGTTCCTGATGGGTGTTCATGGTTTGGAAACAGGCAGCAGTGGGATAAGAGGGAATGTTTCATTCCAAGTGGGTATCAGCAAGTGGTTTTTTTACAGAAATGGTGCTTTAAAAGGAAAATATAGAGGAAAACTGGGGGAAAAAAGTGCCCTCCTGTGCTGAGAGGCTGTGAGGGTTTGGAGCAAGGGTGAGCACAGCAGGGGTTGTTCCAGCCTTCCCTCTAGTTAGGCTCACTCCCCATTAACCTGCTCGTGCTTGCTCCTGGCATCATATAAAGACGGTTTGAGATGTGAGGGATGGTTATTGTGCATTTGTGCACTGCAGGAGGAATAGAGAGCATTAGGTACCAGGTTGCTTCCTGAGGTGGCCGAAGTAGTTATTAGGCAATTGCTGTGGAAAAGGGACTTCTTGGTAACTTTCTCCTGGGTGGAAGAGCCATGGGGCTGCATTTGTACCCCATGGGAAGGCAGCAATCAGTTACTGAGGTTGTTTTTTTGCCTTCAGATACATTTGGTCTGTGTTTGCATTTCCCTGTTACCATTTTAACTCTGCGTACGTCATAGAATCCTAGAATGGTTTGGGTCAGAAGGGGCCTTAAATCTCGTCCAGTCTCAACCCCTGTCATGGACAGGGACACCTTCTACTAGAGCAGGTTGCTCCAAGCCCCATCCAACCTGGTCTTGATCATTGCCTGGGATGGGGCAGCCACAGCTTTGTGTTCTAGGGTTGTGAGCGTGTGAGAAAGCCCATGTGTCTGTGGACCATCTATGTTCATTTACCTGGTGCCTGCTAAGCAGCATGTCCTATTGTTCACTGCCAGATGCACATCTCACCTCTTGCTACTTCTTGTTTGTCCCCACAGCCCATTTTGAAACCTTCTGATGTAGAGGGATGAGCTTGAGACTGACCCCGAGATGTGTTAGCACTTGAACAGAGATGGGATGTGGCACCCTGTCACTCCATTTCCTACCCTGGATAATTCAGGCTGGCTTCAGCAGGGTGCAAAGCCTCTGGCTCACCCGCAGACAGGCACTGATGGTGTCAGCATGAATGCTGCTGCTTCAGCATCTGTTCAGATCCCATCGCTTAATGGCTATCACATTTGTCTAATGCTGCTTAGGGGTGTGTGTTTGCTTGCCCATCATTTTGATCATCAGCAAATGACACTTTGAAAGCATGCAACTCTCCCACAGGGGCACCTTGAGAAGGTGGCACTCAGTGAGCCCTCCTGCTCCTCACTGTCCCATTTTCACTTGCTCATCTGCTGCAGTGGTTTGGGCTATGCCCTTCTGTGGCAGGATTCAGACCTGACCCCAGGCTTTGTATCTCTGCTGGCTCACAGGTATCCCTTCCTTCACTCCATGCACAGCTCCCGACTAGCAACAGCTTTGATGTTTCCTGGCTAGGGTAGCACAGAGTCATCTAACTCTAGGTGTTTCATTACTTGAATTGCACTGGGGAAATACAGTGCTTAATGGCTTTGTGTCACTTGGTCTAGCAGTCTTCTCTTGGGCCATGTAAAGTGACATACAGAAACGGGGTTGAATTTGCAGCCTACTACAATTTTTCCTTGTCCTGCTGGGACTTGCTCTTTTCCATTGCTCACCAGTTTGCAGGAGGCACCAAGCTGCTGCTCTGGCAAGGATGTTGGAGCCATTCTAGCAATATGAGTTACTGGCTCTGTCCTCCTCCTTCCCTCCCACCTTCCTACATGACAGAGTACATGGCTGCTTCCCACAAGCAACTCCAAGTCATTGCTATGTAACAGCTCTGGTAAAGAACAGCTTGTGATACTCTGCTTTTCAGCTTAGCTTATTTGCTTGTTTACTCACTAATATTTTTAGCTTCAGCAACTTGCAATCACATCTCTGTTATTGGCAGGAATGAGCAGGATTTGACTGGTTGGCTTTCCAGAATAAGCTTGTTTGCTTTTGTATATGTTATCTATCTATTTATCTAAAATCTAAATTTAAAGAACCAACAGTTTATAACAAATTTGTGTAGCATAATGCATGCTATGTGGTCAGTCTAAAGTCAGTATATATCTTTATGCAAACTGAACCAGAGGACTCCAGAGGTCCTTTGTTCCCTGTAGTTAGTAGATACCTTCAGCCCCAGATGTCTGCAGGAGAAACTGTCAGAAGCATCATCTGTGGCATTTGCTGATTGATGTATTCCAAATGCCCAGTTAATTCTTCCCTCAGGATTCAATCAACCAGTAAAAGGCAATTATGATTCTAGTCCAGCTCCTGTTTGCACGAGCAGAGCTGAGAAGGGAGGTTCATCCAGAGTGGGTAAGGATGGAGCAGCTCATACTCATCCTTCCCTGAGTGCTGCCAAAGGCTGATGGCTCCTCAGTGACAGTGGTTAGGGCTTACCCAGTAGAGCTGTTCATCACAGAGCGGTGCTGTGGGCTGTTCCCCCTTTCTCTTAGCCCTGTAGCATCCTCCTTTTCTCTCCATAAAGTGTCCTCTCATGTACCCTTTGTGGGTACACTGGTTCTCTCCAGTACACGACTACGGGTTCTACCCCCATCTGCAGCCCACTACAGCAACCGCGTTTCTATACAGTTTAGTTCCATCTTATACTACTGAGAACATGCTTTTTGTGTGAACTTCTTTTCCAAATACACTCTAGAAACAGCAAGTTCTGGGAGTCCAGAAACCATTGTGGGTTTGCTGAGCCTCATGCCATGCACAATGCTGGTGGGATTCAGATAGGGAAATTATGAAAACGGCAAAGAATGGTTCAGATGAAATAAAGGCGTTCTCTTGGTAGCATTATGTGTTCCCCACAGCTTTATATGCTATTTATAGGAATATATTTGGCAACACAGATTAAATACATTCTCCTTGCAAGACTCAGGTTTGGAGCTGGAAAAACCAAGGTACCTGCATGCTTTTGTGCAGCTGCACATTGAATGCTGAGATTGCATTTGTGTGGGGGTTTCTTGAATTCTTTCAGGGCAAAACCCAATATTTTATGTTCAAGTTGGTTTTGTGTATTTCACGGATGCCATTTCTCTCTGAATGTGCGGTTTGGAAACAGAAGCTTTCAACCCTTATTTGATTGCTTCTGCAGTGGCTTTGAGTCCACGTCTTGTTTTCCCCTCTACTCCCCTCACCACCTGGGTATGGCAGCCCTGCTCCTGGGGGTGTTTTTAGCTGAGCCATGGGCAAGCAAAGGCAATTTACTTGTGACTGAAGCTAATGTGGCTCTGGGAGCAAGGGAGTCCCTTTGTATCCAGTGTTGCTACAACTACTACAGCCATGCTCCTTCTGCTGCCTCTAATCCTGGCAGACAGTGAGGGGGATGGAGGAATGGGTGGAGGTGTGAGCTGTAAATCAGCGGGGCGTCCCACAGGCTACCACCTTGCGCTCACAGCATGTGTGAGGAGTGATAGGGATGTTCCTTTCCCAATCACAGTGCTTCTTTTTACTTCTTGCTTGATTTAACTTGAAAACATGCAAAGGGATTCACAGGCTTAAAGGGTGGGAGGGCAATGTTGGTCCATGCTGCTGTTTTATGCTGAGCTGGGTAATATTAACAGCCAAAATCCAAATACGCAACCTCTAGGGATTTGGGGAGTTCACAAAGAGTAAAGATCAGGGATTTCATACCTGCTTAGGAGAATCTTTGCCATCAAAAGCCAAAAGGAATTATGGCCCTCAGTGTAGAAAAATTCCACCCTGAATCAGGTCTAGATTTTTGGCTTTGACCATGTCATTAATAAATAAAAATTAAAACCTATGGAAGCTTTTTTCCTCCTTTGCATCTCTTATATAAAATTCTTATACAATTTCTTCTTTAATAATAATAAACTTTTTTACTTCAGAAATTTTGCAAGGTTCTGGTCTAGTTACCAGCTTCAGACTTTAGTGAGGTTCAAATCTTGTGCTGAGCTCCTCATCCTAAACAAGTCTATTGTCAGCCATCACTCAAGACCCTGATTTCTGCCTTGACTTAAAAATTACACACACAGCCCTCATACCCCCCCATTTCTTCTAGCATGCTTTGCACTTTTTATCTCATTTTCTGACTCTCTTGAGCTTTAAGAGTATTCTGGGAAATAATAAGAGAAAAGGCAAAGAGTTGATTTAGTGCTCAGCAAACATCGGAAGGAGATTTGTGCATGTGAATAGAATTTATTCTCTCCTTATGTAGCAGAGGGTTTGATGTAATAGCTAAGAACATACATGGCAGAAGCTGCTGAAGAAGCCTTTTCAATGTTGACAGATTATGAGTTTCAAATTGGCAACTGCAAGTCATAGCTCCAGCATTTTTCATGGGGTGGAGAGGGATTTCTTACCACTGTAGGTATGACTACAGTCAATAGGTACAAATCCATGGCAAATGGTTGCAAAGAATTCTAGGTGTGACAGAAACATCCCAACAAATGCAGTGGGGAAAAGTGTTTGGAAAAAGGAGAGATTATCCAGCAATTAAAGAATTTTCCCTCTTGTTTTGTTTGGCATCAACCCCTCATTCAAATCCCATTCTGCTTGGGCTGGGAGCAGTGAGTGGCTACAGCCCCATAAAGCTGAGTTCTGGCTTGGATCAGTAACCCCTGAAGCATCTTCTGGGCTCCTGTGTATGAGATAGAAAGGTTGGAAAAGCTGAGCTGCTTTGATGTCCAGATTGTGGTGTGTGAGAGTTGTTATTACATTGTGAAGGAAAGACCTCATTAGTCCACCATGAACTGAATCAAAGACACAGAAGAAAGGAAGTCAGTCAAGGGTGATGGGGATTAGAAAGAGAAGAAAAACCCTGGGTGTTTGGAAGAGGAAGGCATGTCTGTTTGAACAGACAGCCTTGTAAGAAAGTTATATAAAAATAAACTTAATGTGCTTCCTAACATGACATTGCAGCAGCATAAGGTTGGAATAAATCTTGAGATGACTTATTGGAGAGAATATAAAGTAAAGCTTGATCCAATTGTTTGTGCATAACAAATGAAAGAAGACATAGGAAAATGGGGTTGTATTGTAGAAAAAGTATGTTACGGAAGGAAAACAGACATGTGGTTCCAGTTCAGCAAAGCCTGTAAGTGATGCTTTCATCTCTCTTGCTGCTGAATACAAGGGGACTTTGTAATGAGGTGGCAGGGAAGAAGGTGCAGAGTCAGACCTTAGACCTGCTGAAAATTGAGGAAGTGGATGGATCAAAGGGACTGCAGATGCCCAAGGGACACAGTCACTGCTGACTGGCTTCAGTGGAGAACCAAGAAGCTGTGGCTCATGTGCCAGCTCCAGCATCCTCCAGGGTTTGCACCTCGGTAAGCACTTAGTGATTCCCAAAGGGAGATGAAAGCAAGTAACACGTCGTTGCCCTCCAAGTTATAATATTGAAGCATACCTGAATTGGCTAACAAATGAGAACCTCAAAAGCATTTTAAAAAGTGCTGTTGATTCTTGGTTTTGATGGCAATGATAGCAACAGAATCTGAGCAATTAATCAAACACACTGAAGTGAGATACTATTAGCAAAGTACAGTGGTGTTGTGTCAAGATTTATGTATGGTAGGGAAAAAACAAAAGAGAGAGAGAGCGTATAGCAAGGCAGATGAACTGTCAGACCTAAAACGTGTCGTCATTGTGGAAGCAACTGAAAAAAGTCAATAGAAGACAATTGACTTCAGATAAACTGTCAAAAACATGTCAGCATTTGAGCTTAAGAGAAAGATCTCTTGACATGGAAACATGTTGTTTGCCTTGATAAAGTCTGTTAAGATTATTAGGAATGCATTGATAGGAAGTCTATAAAGCAGCTTTGGAAATAAATGATGAGAGGAAAATGACAAAGAGAGGCTCTGCCAGAGGTAGGAGAGCTACTGTTCTGTAGCAAAATGACCTCTGATAGGGAGAGAAAAATGGAAAGCAAGGGAAGGAAATAGATTTTTTCTTGATTTCTACCTTTTTATGATCACAAAATGCTTTGATATGGAACACAACAGACATGTCTTATAAATGTGTAATTACTAAAACAGAGTAACAACTATAAAAGTTGAGGTGTACAAATGACTACTGTGGCAAATATAGCGCTTGTAGGTCTGAAGGTTCTTTTTGCAGTCTTTACTCATAGTGGTGACTATTTCTTCATGTGAATTGCCAATTTGCTTATTTCCATGTGCTATGAAAAGAGCAAGAAGAAAAACAGAGTTTTACAATTCAATCAGCCCTGGGGTGCTGCAATGCACTACAGGGATCCAGGAGCAGCATACAGAAATCCTGGGCAGCTGAGGTTGGCGAGGTTGTGGATACACATCAAATCAGAGCCCTCTGTAACTCTTCAGAAACCAGTTTGGGGAAGATGCCCTTCATGGCATTCACTGCTTCTGCCAAGCAGTGCTCAAAGCAGGATTTGATGTTAAAATGGTCCAGACAGTTGTGTGGGTGCTGTGAATACATTGGGCTGGTGGAAGGAGAGTTGAAACAACTGTTCTGCTTTGAGAAGAGTGATGGAAAGGGTATAAGTACTCTTATACCAGTGCCTGAGCTTCAACAGCAGCAGGAAAGCTCCTTATAGACAGGTTCTTCTTATGCCTTCCTCTGTAATACAGAGATGGGATGCTAACCTGAGCACACCATCTGTGTCCATCAACGTGCTGATCCTGGTAACCACATTTGCTTGGGTTTATATTCCTTGAAACTAATAAAGTGGGATATTGGGTTTGCTTTTCATCTATTTGAAGGAGATCTGTGTGCAGAGTGCAATATGATGGTCAAAGGACTTTATCTTGGTATGATTTATTTAACTTCTGAAAAATGTAAGGAGATTGAATTATATTGGCACTATACATCATATTGCTGGGTGAAAAGATAGATTAGTGGAATTTAAGTGACTAGTTTCTCACTTAACTTGCATTATGATTAGCCCAGCAGTGTGCTCTGCCATGAACATGAACAAAGAAGCAGCAGGCAGGTTGCTCAAGTGCTTTAGGAACTCCAGATTAACTGGAGTTCCTAAAACTCCCAGCTAAGTAAAATTAATAGAGGTGTGTGGCTGTTACGGAGTCAGGACTTGTCTGTATCTGAAGATATCAGACTGGATACAGTGGTGGGAAAAATTAAGAGTGAGGGATTCCAGTAGGGAGAAGAGCGTTTGGGAAACTTCAAGGATTTTGTTCAAGCCTGAGGAACAAAGATGAGATAAATTGCAGGACAAGAGGAAACTTAAACAGTGTTCTCTAAAATACTGTAATTTGTCATTAACAGCAGAAGGGAAGAGACAATTTCAGTAATCACAGAATCATAGAATAGTTAGGGTTGGAAGGGACCTTAAGATCATCCAGTTCCAACACCCCTGCCATAAGCAGGGACACCTTGCACTAAACCATGTCACCCAAGGCTTCATCCAGCCTGGCCTTGAACACTGCCAGGGATGAACAATTCACAGCTTCCCTGGCCAACCCATTCCAGTGCCTCACCACCCCAACAGGAAACAATTTCTTCCTTAGATCCAGTCTAAACCTCTCCTGTTTAAGTTTGAACCCGTTACCCCTTGTCCTGTCACTTCAGCCCCTAATGAAGAGTCCCTCCCCAGCATCCCTATAGGCCCCCTTCAGATACTGGAAGGCTGCTCTGAGGTCTCCATGCAGCCTTCTCTTCCCCAGGCTGAACAGCCCCAACTTTCCCAGCCTGCCTTCATATGGGAGAGGAGGAATTCTTTAGAAGCCATCAAGAGCCTTGTTCCTGCGGAGGTTTTCTGTTTAATAATAAAAAACAGGGAAGAAAAATGAAATAATTAACAGACATTGTATTTAAGGTTATTTTCAGATCTATATTTTTATTCTTTTTCTAAATACTTTTGTGTCCATGTCCTAAAGGGCAATATGCTTGAATTAAGATAATTTGAATCTGTATCAATTGGATTCTAGGTTTTTTAACCAATGTTTTCCTACTCAACTTTTCATGAAACATATTTTAATTCCCAATTCAAGTCTTCAATTTCTAATTTAATAGTATAGTCCATTAGCTTTACAATACCTAATTTTGACCTCACCCCTTGTGCCATGTTTGACTCAGTGGATGCAATTTCAGGTTTCTATACATGGTAAAGTGATGACAGAATGGTGTAGTTCCCATTTAAACATGTCTGGATGGTGCTGTGCTTTGTCTCTCTGGGCTTTTCACCTGGTGCTAGCAACATGCTCACACTGCAGAGCATCAAGGCCAGGTTTTAAAGGAGTTCTTGAAAACGTCACATAAGATGCAACTGCACAAATTACCAGTTCAAAGGTTATGAATAGAAAAGAGTGGTCCAAGGGAAACTACATCATGTTTGAAATCCAGACTAAGTGGCTTAAGAGGGTGAAATTTAATTAAATGCCTGGAGCCAGCCTGAGCTGTCGGGAATAAATCTAAATTAAATATGATTACAAAGTGATCTAATAGAATGAGATAAGTTATAAATAAATTAGACCTAGCTCACGCAACAGAAACAAATCAACAGAAAGTCCTTGGGTGTAGTTCAGCCCTGGTACATTTTTATGACACAGATCAAAACAGGATGAGAGTTCCTGACTGTGCAGCAGAAAAGAGCCTATAAACATGATAGACAAATCTGCCAACAAAAGTTGAGTCTGTGCAGGGTGGAGATGAATTGTGCAGAGGTTTCTGTATAACACTGCTGAGTGGTTATAAAGTATTATAAAAAGGCTGGATTGCTGCTCTGGTTCTTGTAATAGTAGAAAAGGTGGTAGATTTAAATGGAGATGATACAGATATTCAGTGTCTTCCTATAGCACACTTAATGGTTTTACCTTACTTTCTGCCAGGGAAACATGGCTTGTGACCGCAGCTGGGAGAAGTAGTCTACTAAATTGGAATACCCTTTGTGATTAAGTCATAATTAGCAGGGTAATCCAAGGATTTGATCACTGATAAAACCATTTTACAGCATGTTTGTGTGCTATGAGAAGCAAACTGTAATTAACTTGTAGATGTTGCTTGAGTAGAGCCAATAAATAAATTAAGATGAGGTTGGCTGCTTAGCAAATTGTATCGGCAGAAAGACAAACCGAATCAAAAGACACCTCTTTGATGACAAACATCAGAGTTATTACAGCTGGCAAGAGCCCATTCTTCCCCAATTAAAACAGACTCAAAGAGGATTCTAAGTCTCCTGTTATGAAAGAAATAAGCTTAGAAAAAGGGAATATTTGTACACAACAAAATATACCAATTCTTGTTTTTTTGGCATATTTGCCTTTGTATACTTTTGTGGTGTTTATTATTTCTTTTAGCACAGTGACACACTGTGCATTTAAGGGAGAGAAGCATGTAGAGAGCAGACCCAAGGGAAAAAGTGCCAGTGAAACCAAATGTTGAAATCTGGCTCTATCAATTGGTCTTTTGAAAGGAAAGGATGAACATAGGAAATGGCAGGAGTGTCAGAAGGCAGGTGAGGCTGCCCATGGAATCACAGTCTCATGGGATAACAGTGTGACTGTCTGATGCTGTACAGCAGAATTTGATGGTAACAGGCCAGTTATTCCTGAACAGATGTCAGCATCAAAAGGTAGCATTTTTGCTAAAGTCTTCTTGGTAAGCTTTGAAGGAAACCAGAGGCAGGGTAGCCTGGAGTGCTGAGTGCTTCAAAACCATCCTTCAGTGCCAGGAGCAGGGGGTGTTGCAGGGCTGCAGACTCTCTCTTTGGTGGTACCACATGTTGTGCAATGGAAGAGAGGATCTTGTTCTCTGTTCACAAAGGGAAGCTAAAAGTGTTTTTGAAATAAAGATGGAATCTGTTTTGAAAGTGGAAGAAAAAATATAATCCCCTTTTTCTGGTCTGGAAATGGCATGTTTCTAATGGGAAACTGTACCATGGCCCTTAGAACAGTGTAGAGGTGCCTGTCACCTTCTTACCACCCCTAATACCCCAATCTGGGTGGTTTTCTTAGCCTGAGCAGTACAGCACAGATATTCAGCCATTCACTGTGATGAACTGGAAAGCTGATAGGGAGAACCAGACCCCACCTTTACCTCTAAGCTTCATCATAAGCAAGGTCAGATTTCTTGTGAAATCATGGCTCTTACAGGCTGCATTTCATTAATTGATCATAGAGCCTATTGCAGCAACTGGTGATCAGCAAAATGAGACTGTCATGAGCTGCCTCTTTCTTTTGGGTAAAAGCATGATGTTGCCTTTTTATTTTCTAGTCCTTATCTTGCTTTTTTAAGTGCAGTGTGAACCGATGCTGGCATGGAAAAACATGACAGTATCCTGAATCAGCAGTCATAGGTTTAAGAATGAATAGGACTTCTGTGGGAAATTTATGAGGCTTGGAAATAGTATTATAATGTTGGTGGATAAAATATAGAGGAATATAACCTTGCACAGAGAAGATGAAGCAGTCTTCTTCCTGGTCTTATGCCAAAAGTTGACTCCGTACAATCTCAAACAACTATTTCCTGGCCACCCTTTCAATTGTTATTGCTCCTGTTTAAGACCTATATTCATTTTGCTCTGCCCCTTGCCTCTCCCATGCCCTCAACAACTGGATGTGCCTGTGGCAATGTTGCAGGAATAACATCCATAGCTGTCTTTCGTGGTAGAGACGAGTGAGGGATGAGCAATTTAAAATGAGGGTTGTAACTTGGTGTCCTGCAGGAAGACAGGAGGGGAGTCAGCAGCTGCTGTGTTGTTTCCCTTCCCTAAGACTAGCTGATGCTTTGATCTGAGCAGGAAGAAAGATCTTTGGAGTAAAGGCTTCACAAATCACACCCCTATAGCATTAAGTAGGTTGTAGCCTCAGGACCTGAATTTATCCAGTAAGTGTGACTTGATTGGTACCTCCGCTTGCACAGCTCCTCTTATTTTAAATATCATGCTCAGTCCTGAGTAGGTTAGCGATGCTTTACTGGGGGGTTGTGCTTCAGCCATGTGGCTGAGCATGATGGTGGGATGCCCAGCAGGAAATACAGGTGGAGGCATCCCTCTGGACCAGTGGGAGGTGCAGGGCCGGCCCCAGGCAGTGCTCACTGATATCTGTGCTTTATAGGAGTCACTGCTTCTGATATGATCCTTCCCTCTCTCACCTGCAAACACTAGAGCCAAGCTGAGCAAATGGCTCATTTATCTGACAAATGCAGCCTTTTTCGCTTTGTGAGTGTCCCTAAGTCAGCTGCAATTTGAGTTTATGATGCGGCTGGCTGTTAGATGGGTAAAATTTGGAACTGGAGCTGTGGTTTGGTGGTTCCTGGCAGGAGCACAGCCTCTGCTGCTCAGCCGCTCCAGTTCATTTCCTACCATGGGGCTGCAGATTTAGAGCTTGCTTTAGGAGCTGGGTGAGTGCATTTTCAAGAATATTTGATTAAATCTCAGTTACATGAACACCTGAGGAGAGAATGTACAGAAAGGCCACAAATGCAGTCAATACCAGCTCATTCAAACAAACATTTTCTGAGCCACCTGGGGACCTTTTTTATTGCTTTTGTATTGGAATCCCTCTCCTGACACAGCCTTATTTGTTAAAGATATCCATCCATGAAAAGTGCACTGCAAATACTCGGGGTCAGATTTAGAGCTGACTTTGCTGCCCTGCTTCATCTGGGGATTTGTCCTCTTTGAAGTTAGGAGGCAGTTGCTCCTGGTCAGAATGCAGCAAAACACATTCAGAGGTTAGATGTTAAATGAATTTACTTACAGGGCATTAGTCATTCCCACCATCTCTAGTAACTAATGCCCCTGGTCAAGTTAACTATCCTTAATTCAAACCCAGAGAAAAGCCAGGATAAGTAATTGTTTGTTGTTGGCATCTTAATTTTGGAGCTCAGCTCAATCTATTTGCTTGTCTCATAGATCTAATAATTACTTTATTTGAGATCCTTGCCCTGGTCTGTAATAATTCTGTAGTTTCATTAAAGAGAACAGGATATCAAGATAAATCAATCATCCTTTTCTCCTCATCATGGGGCAAGTTCTTTCTCCTGCAGAGGAAAAAGTTCTTTGTCACTGCACTTTGGTTTCACTTAACTTCATTACATCTTGGGTTCCCACTGAACTGCCATCAACTCTGTTGTCTTGAGTGCAGAAGTTGGTGTATTGGACAGTGCTGGGTTTACAGTTGGTCTTTTCCAACCTAAACGATTCTGTGATCCTAACAAACTGCTGCACATGTTGTCAGAAGAAGCTGTAGCTGCTGCCTCCCCTAAAACCAGCAATATTGTGTTGTGGTAGAGCCCTGACCCTTTATAAACCAAAAAGCACAGGCAGAGCCTTGTGGACCCTGCTCTTACTGGTGCTGGAGGGAAGGATGCTCAGTTACTGCCATTGCCCACCTCCAACAGGCAGGCACTGGACTTGGGCAGCAATGGGCATGCTGCCCACATGGGCTGCTGGTTTTGCTCAGTACTGGCCAAGACTTGGCAGAAACTCTAATTTTGGGCTTGATTTCCATTTTTATTACTGCTGCACTTAAAAAAGAATGAAGAAGTCATTTCTATCAGTGTTCACATCCACGTCTCCATTGTTAGCTATGACCTAACATGCCATGTTTTGCTGTTGCAGCACCCAAGTGAAATTGCATTTCTTAATAAGGAAACTCAGCTACACAGAGTTTGGAAAGTGCTCTACAGAAATGTAATAACTGCTTGTTCACCTGTCAAAGCCAAAAGCAAGTTCGGTTGTTGCTGCGAGCACAGTTTTTGCTGCTGTGGCACCATATTAGACTTGGATTTAATATGAAATAAATAAGAATTCATGAAAAAGGCAGCTGCTTTTTACAGTGTTAAATGGGTTTTGAATACTGCCCTGAACTGACAGAAATGGCACCGAAGGCAGTGATTGCACAGGCTGTAGACCTTTAGACTGCATTTGAAAAGGATTTAAATACATTCTAAAGTTTGCTTTCAAATAGGTGTGTGTTTTCCTACCCTTTCCTGCCCCACACTCCCACCCCAAAATCATGAATATAAACTCAAGTATCTTGGGAAAGTTTTAGCATAAACATATGTAAATTTAAGCCTCTCTAAAGGGGTATTGTCAAGTATGTTCCTTTAAATAGCTTTCAACATCTTTGTTCACTTCTCTTGCTTTCACAATTTGCAGAAGTGCAAAACCATAATCCTCCTTGACCCTTAAAGGCTTTTCCCATTTATCAAACATTGATTTTTGTGTGTTTCTACTAGAGCTTGAAATTAACGGAACCGTGCTGATAATTAAAACATAAATGATCATAGCAGCAGGCTTTTCATATGTAGATCACTTGATATAAACATCTCAATAGCCATCTGCAGCCATTGCGTATCATTTGTATTTGCAGATCAAAATGGAAGGAAACTTGCTTAATTCCATTTTTTTATTGGTTAAGGAAAAAAACCACTATAGAAGATGTATAAATCAGTGGGATGAAACACTTGGGTCCTTTTTGCCATTGGAATTATTGCCTTTCTACTGGTGACTCTCTTGGCAGAGGTTTGGGGAGGAGAGGGTAGGCAGCACCTCTGTCCTGCTGCCAGTATTAGATTGGGATGGTAAAGCAGAAGAATGGGAAGCAGCTGCTTCCAAAGGCACTGGCTGCTCTCACCCCTGGCACCACATGGAAAGGCTGCACATCAGCTCTCCTGGTGATGTCACTTCACAGCGTTCCTGCTGCGTGCTGAGCAGATAAACCTTTTACTTTTCCAGCATGAACATTTGTACCTGCCTTGCTGCCTCCCTGTGCTCTTGCCAGCATGAGAGACTCTGCCCCAGCCAGGCAGGATAACTTCTGCTGGTTTCTAAGGCAACCATCACCAGTGCATCCATTCGGACGCATTTCAGGAAGCAGAAAGCAATTGAGCCCACACCCAAACTCCTCCTGCTTTTCCGGATCTGGGTATCAGAACATCATGCAATAGTGTGTGTGCACACATCTCTGTTGTTTGAGCTTCTTCAGGAGACCTCTCCATGTGTGTGCAGCAGTGTCTTAAAGACGCTCAGAGATGGAGGGGAAAGTAGATATACTGAAAATAGGCATTATCAGTTAAAAAGCAAACAAAAAATGAAGATTTTAGGCATGTGGACAGACAGATTGTCACCATCCACTGAATAACTCAACATGACAGTATGAACTGAGAGCGTCACCCTCCCTATAAGTAGGAAAAACCCATGATGGGATGAGGAGGTCCAGAGCTGAATTCTTTTATTAGCTTTGTACAGGAAACTGCACCTCTGGGTGCTCATGAGTAGCATTGGCTTCACCTGTGTTTGGAAATGTGCTTGCATACAGGCTGTGTGGGGTGGGCACGTTGTGTCCAAGTGATACATTGAGGGTTGTGTGAGATTGTGAACTTCGAGATTAGAAGGTTGAAGCTTTTAAGAGTAATGCTTAAACAGCAACAGCTCTCATGCTTGGTCAGGAATCAGTTTTAGATGAATTTAGGCCAAGGAGGTGTGAAACCTGATGCTAAAAGACTGAATGATTTCTTCGTACATATGCTTGTATCCAGAGATGCAGCAGAGGCACAACCACAGAGATGCAGATGGCATTGCTTTGCAGAGTTTCTGCTGGAGATTCTAAGTGTCGGTCAGGTTGGGAATGATGTTTGCTGTGCTTTGGCACTTCACTGCAGCGAGAAGCATTTAAGTTTTGTACATAAAAACTTAAGTGATACAATGACCCCATTAAAATTAAGCAAAAAAGAATTTGGTTTAACAAAGCAGTCTTTATTCAAAATAGGTGAGCTAAGGTGATCCTCTGTTCTGTTGTTTTGCTTCATTTCTTTAGGAAGAAAATACTTGACTGCTTTTTATAGTGGAAGATGATAATACATAAAACTTCCCAATGACTCTCTCAGAACCACAAGTGTTGGGGGAGAAAAGAAAGGAAAGAAAAAACTTATTGGGTTGTGAGTACCCTGCTGCTTTCTGAGGCAAGCAGTGAGTTTCTTGGCTGTAAGCAACAAGCTTTTATCCTCTTTCACAGCCATCCTGTTGCTCGATGTGTTGTACCCCAATGACAAGCAGAGCACTGCAGGGCAGGCAAGCTGGAGCCTGGCTGCTCTCCCATGGCTATATTCCAAAGTCAGCGGGTGCCTTCAGTGGAGCATATGGGCAAGGGGTGAGTGAGTGACAGTCCTTTGTCTGGAGGGAGAGCTGGTGCTGCTGGCACAGTTGACTTCAATGAGGGGCTGGATGAACTCACTGCATGCCACAAGGGCTGTGTGTGCTGCTGGGGAAGGTCACCGGGGATGAAGCCCTGTATTGATTGTACCCTTGTACCTTGAATAGAGGTTAAAGGAAACATTTTGTACCATATGAAGTGAATATTGATTTCCCAAAGCCGGCTGGGAATTGCACTAAAGCTACACTTTCTTTTACTGAGATAGTGTCACTTTTTGTCCTTTGGAAATTTGATTCTAAGGGCCATGGTGCTTATTTAAGCAAGCTCTCTGCAGTCTTCAGTGGTTAAGTGGTTAGCTTTCCATTTTTGTGAGTGATTGAAATAAGAGTATAATTTTAATGTTCCCTGTTGCACCACCCACCAGTTCTGTGTCTCTATAAAATTCCATTAACTTTAATGATAGAATAAAAAAACCCCAAACCCTAAGTATAATAATGCAGTGATGGTAGAAAGGGAGTAACTCAAAGCAACTCGGAGCGCTCCTGTTATTAATGCACTCCATATGAGATCTTGTCTTTAGTAATTCAGAAAGCAAATTTGCAAGATTCATTTGATCTATTTTGATACCTCAAGGACCAGCATTACAGGACTCTGTGTGCAAAACTCTCCAGATAGGGATAATTCTGGCTTTGACTTGCTATGCTTGCATACACTGCCATAATAGGTATGTATGTCAATGAGCAGATACCTGGTTGAGAAGATCAAATTACTGTGATTGAGCTCTTGCAGAAAATGCTAGGGTAAATAGCATGGATGTAGGTCTTCAAAAAGACAGGGAGGTACCACAAGTGTATGCATTGGTATAAATTAAGAGCTATAGACCCCATCTTACCCCAGACTATTAACCAGCAGTGATGCTTCCGATTCATAACTTATAGGGCACAAATGCTGACTTCTTCTTTCTCAATACATGGTTTATTCAGCAGTCCAAGGCTACTACAAAGTTATTGCATGCTCTCATACATCCCCTTGCATATAAGGTTTTGTCATTACTGATATTCAACACCTGATACAGCCTTGCCTTGAAATTGTCTGGCCCTGTCACAGAACCCTCACAGCTCTCCTTGTGCTGTGACTATTCTGTAAAGAAGGTGATGATTTGTAGTTTATTTTTGCAGCAGAATGACTGTGAGTGGGGATCACAGTTTTGCAAGGCTGATTTAATTTGTTCTCTTGTTTCAAGGACAGATATAATCCTATATTTACAAAGTAATTACATGTATAATACTTGGTCTGTTTGTGAAAGCTATTCATCAAATCATTAAATGAATGGTTACCCTTTACAACTTTGTGTAAGAGGTCCTCCAGATTTATGCAGTACTAAATACAGCTTTACCCAAATAGCAGATGCTGTTTAAAGTGACCAAAAATATTTATAAATATATATATATAAAAATATATATATATAACATATAGAATCATAGAATATTTTGGGTTGGAAAGGACCTTAAGATCATCCAGTTCCAACCACCCTGCCATAAGCAGGGACACCTCACACTAAACCATGCCCAGGCTTCATCTAACCTGGCCTTGAACACTGCCAGGGATGGAGCACTCACAACCTCCCTGGCCAACCCATTCCAGTGCCTCACCACCCTAACAGGAAACAATTTCTTCCTCATATCCAATCTAAACCTCTCCTGTTTAAGTTTGAACCCATTAGCCCTTTTCCTGTCACTACAGTCCCTAATGAAGAGCCCCTCCCCAGCATCCCTATAGGCCCCCTTCAGATACTGGAAGGCTGCTCTGAGGTCTCCATGCAGCCTTCTCTTCCCCAGGCTGAACAGCCCCAACTTTCCCAGCCTGCCTTCATATGGGAGATGCTCCAGTCCCATGATATATTGTATATATTTTTATATATTTTATATATTTTTATATATATAATATATATTTATATTTTAGACATATTTATATATAGATACATATAAAATATAGCAAAACGTTGTTGTACATATATAAACCCCCTTTTTATATATATAATATATATAAAATATATGCATAATTATATACATAATTATTCTTTCCATTGTTTTTCCTTGAAATCAGCTCAGGTGCATCAGTATTTAAGTGGACTTCGAGGTTTTTCAATAACTAATGTGCTGAGGAGGGTTATGTATAAAACCAAGTATTAGAAAACAATGGTTTTGCAGCCTCCTGAAGTAGCCCCATCACTGGTGTTTGTCCTGAAAAGCCTGAAGCTTTGGCCAACTCTTTAGAACATTCAAAATAATGATAACGATTTTTCATTCATTTAGCAAAAAGAGGGAGAAAATGGACGAGGGAAACTGAAGTGACCTTTTGTGGTAAGCAGGAAGGTGCCAATATTGAAACACAATTATCTGAAGTGCCTGTGGGTACCGGCTTCCTGTTGATAACCTGTGGTGCTAATTATCTGCAAGAATTCAGGGCTGATATTTGTGACTTGAATTAATTGGCTCTCGGGAAAGACAGAGCTTGCAGGGGCTATCGACAAGGAGCAACACAGAAGAGCAAGATGGAAAAGATGCTTGTGATGAAGGTGGGGCCTTTTGGTTCTGGTTTCCATCATTCTCCTCTACATGTGCAGCTGTGCTGCAGCCCGAGTGGCTCAACCAATCTGTGAGTTACCGTGTTTTGTTGCACTCCTTTAACCTTCCCAGGGATTAGAAACGTGATTTGGCAGCTTTTTCACCTTTCTGTCTCTCTGTAGCCTTGCAGACCTGTGGGGCAGAAGCAAGGTGGCCAGTTAATCAAAATACAATGTACTGAAAAGGTCAAAATAGTAGAAACGACTCAATATATTTTCTAGAATGGGAGGCATTAATATTCTGTGTCTTCATAGACCACGGTGTAATGTCAAGGACTGCAACAGCTGAGCACAAAATAGAAAAAAGGCAATAGATTCCCTTGACAAAGGTTTTAATTAGAATGAATAATGGCACTAAATTAACTAGTGGTGTTTTACATGTCTCCGTTTGGAAGATAAACAGAGTTCTGCGGAGTAGCTCAGAGGAAACTTTGTTTTGCAAAAAACCCAATAATTCGCACAGTGCATAAGATCAGCACCTTTGCCTTTGGTGAAAGGAGTGCCCAAATGGCCACTGATTTTAGTGGGATGAGGTGCTCATGGCAATTCTATGCCTAAGCCTTCCTTGCTCATCTTCTGTAGCTGAGCTAATTTGCATATACCCTGGTGAAGAAGTAAGTTGGTGTTACAGTTTAAAAGAGATTAGGGGCAATCAGGTTTTTCATAGAGCTTGGTGCCTACCAGCGTGTTAAGAAGCCAGCAAACTTTTGTGAGGGCTGCCCCTAAGCCCTGGAAGGTGATGCATAATCCAGGGAAACTTTGCAAAGCTAGTCTTCATTGCCATGCCTAAAAAGCAGCCACTGAAGATGTGCTTTAAGCTTTAGAAAGGCTCTATTTCCCACAGCTCAGACCCTGTGTGGATAGCCAATATCCATACGCCATGATGGCAAACCTAGGGTACTTAATAAGGTACCTCCATCTGCTTAGTAAATGCAACGTGACCATGTCCTAAGGAATATTCCCAAGGTCACATAACCAGCCCAAGTCAGGACAAGGCTGACTGTGTGCTGATGCAGGCTTTCACACCTGTGGCTCCTCCAAAAAGGTGTGTTTTGGCTCCTGTTCTCCCAGTGAGCCCCTTTTCCCCTCTCAGGGCCTCAGCTGGTTGAGCAGCACTTAGGCAGGCAGCCTGACCTTTTCTCCTGCCCTGGTGACAGATGTTCCTTGCAGACATGTCAAAATACATTCTTTTTACTTCCTCTCTCCTTTTCAGGATGTCTTTTTATTGATTAGACCAGGCAGGTAAATCTGAACCTAAAGTAATTACTTTATCTTTGTTTCATAAGGTCCTTGGGCCCAATATATTTTAAATGGCTTTCCTCCCCTTTAGTGGCTATCAAATGATGTCTATCATTTCTCTTCAGTGACACTATTGGCTGGTTACAGCTGGTTCAGACAATTCTGGGCAAACAGGCCTTTTAAAGATAATTAACATTCAAAAAGGTCAGTTATCCTTGCAGGTCTGCATGCTGATGTTCAGCTGTGAGTGAGAGAGTTTAGCTACTCTTTATTACAGATGCAGCCAAATCCATTTGTAACAATCCCACACAAGTACGGCTTTTCACTGCACAGCATAGGAGCACTGAGCTTTTGATTTTTATTCCATCTCTTCTACCCCCAAACTGCTCAGCTATTTTGGGGTCTGTGAGCTGTTTACAAATCTCAGCTTCTCCTTCTGCCTCCTGCCTGCCTCCCCCCAGCACTCACCTTCTCAGTGTAATATTTGCATTTCCTTGTCTCCTGACAGCATAGAAGAATGTTTAATTAGAGCTTTTGGAGCTCTAACATATGACTCTACTCCCTTGTTCATGTTGGCCTACCTCCATGCTCCCTGATAAAAAGCACTTGCTCCTGTCCTGCACATTTATCAGTTCCAGCTTGGCTCCTTCCAGCTGTGATTTATAGGGAACATGTACCCAAAGGAAATGTCTTTGAAGGTCAGGTGGGAAGAGCTGTTTCAGCTTGTCAGGGTAAGCAATAGTTAATACAGTACTTTCACAGGCTTTCTAATGTGTGTGCATATATATACACACATATACAATATACTTTATATATAGATACATGTACATATGAATCTATAGGCATGAGTACTGGCATGAGTACCAGCATTAGTCCATTAAGATGTGAAAGATGCATTGTTGCTTTCCAGAACTGGAGCTGCTGTGAGGGCAGTTGTGTGTGTTCTTGTGATACAGTTTCTTTACCAGAATATATTTAAGGAATTGCAAGGCCCAGAGATGGTGATCAGATGGTAGGGGAGTTTTGCAGATACTGTCTTTCTATTTTGGCAGAATAAAATGGCTTGGTCTATTTTATTGCGCTTTTAAATGAGATTGAGACAGATAAAGATTTAACCCAAATTGCTGAGGTGAAAGAGTCCCAAGGTTGATTGTACGGACAAAGCAGCTTTCCTGGAGAATGAGTGCTTATACAGTTATGCGTCTGACCCAAATAAAAGTGCCCATTAGAAACTGCAAATAAAAACACTTTCTGAATGTGTGTCCTCCTACAGACTGAACCTGAATTGGGGATTTTCTTTCTTGAGAAAGCTGTGTCTGAAAACAAATGTGTTTTTCAGCTCTAGCTGGAAGGGTAGTTCATTAACACTGAGCTTCTGAGCTTCATTATTCCAGTGCTACATGTTTATCTGCCAGATATTTGTCAAAGCAGGCTTCCCTGTGGACAAGAACACCAAAGGGAAAATGCAATTGGATCACAAGTTCTGGACAGCAGTTAGGTATCACCATGTCTGCTCTATCTTTGGTTTTCTTACTTTTTGGTGCTTTACTTTTGGTAATTCTCATCATTCTGCATCCATAGATAGCATGGCATGCATCAGCAGGGGCATCTTGGGAACAAGCAAACCTTGTTGGAGGTAGTGGGTATATCAGGAAGGAGCAACTTAGTGGTAGTTAAATGGCTGTAATCATAGAATCATAGAATAGTTTGGGTTGGAAAGGACCTTAAGATCATCCAGTTCCAACCCCCCTGCCATAAGCAGGGACACCTCACACTAAACCATGTCACCCAAGGCTTCATCCAACCTGGCCTTGAACACTGCCAGGGATGGAGCACTCACAACCTCCCTGGGCAACCCATTCTAGTGCCTCACCACCCTAACAGTAAAGAATTTCTTCCTTAGATCCAATCTAAACCTCCCCTGTTTATGATTGTTTCTGGGTTTGCGTGGTATATAGAGGATAAAATGAGNCTAGTGCCTCACCACCCTAACAGTAAAGAATTTCTTCCTTAGATCCAATCTAAACCTCCCCTGTTTATGATTGTTTCTGGGTTTGCGTGGTATATAGAGGATAAAATGAGGGATAAAATGAAGGTTTTGACTGAAACAGGTCCTTTATCTCTTCTACTTCTGACACTTCTGAGTAGATAAAGCCCAGTCCTGCCCCACCACGGGTCCTGAAACCAGAGCCCTGAGGTCAGCCCCCAGCCTGCAGCTCAGCATGGGGCTTTGGCAACTTTTTCTATTGGGGTTGTGAAGAAATGCTGTCTCTGCTGAAGCTGCATGCCTTGCCAGATCATAGCACAGAGCTCGAGGGGTTTCGATTTTGGGGCGTCCAGATGGTCCCAGCAATTGTGAGTGTCACAGGGAGGGATGGTCATTAGAGAAACAGATGTGGAGTTTGTTTTACTTCACAAGACTGAACAAACCCATGAAAACATGCAATCTCAGCCCATTTATACCCGCTGTCTTTACTTAAACTACTGCTAGAGGTAATCATTCAAAGCTGCTCAATTGCACTGATGACTTTGGGAAAGTCACTGCCGGCACCAGCCTGGACACTGTTGGACAATATGTTACAGCAGGAGTAGGTGTCAGTTCTCCAGTTTCATTACTGCTGATGGTTATTACTGTCTCCTGGAAATCTCCCTCCCACTGATGGCTAATCAATGAGTTTGGCATTGCTCTGAAAGAAGCTGTAGGTCAGGGGTAAAACTGCAACAATTAGCATGTTTGCCTTTTGCGCCACATATCGCAGCGTATTTCCCCACCTCCTCCCCAAATAGTCTGCTTATTGAATTGTTCCTTTTCTGACACTAACAGATGGTTCCTCGTGGCTGGCATCTGTAATATTTGGGAACAGATTGATGAAATTGGTAATGACCAGTTTCTGCAACAGATGGCTTATAGGCAGGTTTTGGTGTAAACTGACAATGTTGCTTTTAAGGAGAAGTTTGCAATGAACTCACACATTACAGCTATGATTACAACATTATTTAGACCCTGAAAAATGGATCCAAGCTTAGCAGAAGTGCTATGTAGTGTCTAAGACAAAGGTTAACAAAGACTGATTAGATAATTAGCATGGCTTTATTAGCCTTTCACCACAGCTGCACAATGTTCGTACATAAACACTCCCTGCCTCAAATTGCAGTGATGATGTTTTAATATTTATTATGGAGATAGGCGAGAACTCAATTTATGCTAGAAAACATAGCGGCCTAAGATTTGCAAACCTCATCTAACAGAAAACTACACACAGCAAAATCATAACACAGCATGAGTGAGCCCCATGCTGTGGTGGAAGGCAAACACTGCCTGCAGCAGTGGCCTTTCAAACCTGCTCTCACTCATGTGAGGAGAGCACTATTGCACTTCCCAGTGTAGACAGGCCTGAAGTGTTGCTGTGGCTGCAGAATTGCTCCTGTGTGTTGGTCCTCTGCTCACCAACAGGGTTCTCCACAGCCCTTCAGAAAGCTGTGATGTGCCCATCTTGCTTTATTGGATAGCAAATGTAAGAAAATCCTTGTGATGTGGTAGTGCTGTCACTTTGACAAGGGATTTTGTAGCTTCCATGGCATGAAAGAAGTCCAGGTTTTCAGCACCTTGGCATCTGAGATGATGCTTGCTGAGCCCTCTGACATCTCTGTGTGGTGCAGTGTCAGGCTGGGGTTGCTCCTGGGTCTGATGGCATCATCTCATGTCCTGTGTCAGAGCATATGCTCTTTTGCTTTGATCACCTCTGCTTTGGGTGAAGATTGATTTACTTCAGCTGTGCTCCTGTCTTGTTGGTTTATCACCCCGCTTTAGCTGGCCACAGAAAATGGCTTTGGGCAGACTGTTGGCTAAGATTAGTGCCAAAGCCCCAAAGCATGGGCAGAGAGAGTGTTGCTGTGCTGCTGAGCTCCACGGCTGTGGTGCTCAAGCTCTCATCTTGCCACTTAACATGAACTAGTTCATAAAGGCAGCATTCGTGACATGTGTAGGAGAACAGCAATGCCCAGCACACTTGTGTTGGAGATCTTCCCCTCTTCTGGCACATTCCTTCATCCTCTCCAAAACTGCTGAGCCATTTGCTATCCTCCCTGTGTTTGTTGACAATCACTGCAACAACTCAAGGACTTTTGACACTGGGAAGCAAACTATGCAAAGCTTGCTTGGATACCTCAATCTGTGCTGAAGCTCTGAGGTCAAGCGTGGTAGAGCTATGGGGCCAGTCAATGAAGATGTATGCAGTGCACACTCCTCATAAGCTCACCTGCCTAAAGAAGTCCCATCAGGGTTGCCTTGGGTAGATAGGGACAGGGATGACTCTTCAGAAGGACCATATTTGCATCTTTACTGGTAAAGAAGTTGATTCCTACCCTGACATTGCTTTTCTGCAATGAGAGAAGTGAGATATCACAGAGGGTACAACCACAGGAGGAATTCAGCTTTCTGTTGGTACATTTGACACCATGGGATAATTTTGTTTATTCCCTGCAACTGTATTTTTAAATCCAAGCACTCTTCCTGTAGGCAAAATTGAAATAATTTAACTGAGTGGAAAACCAAATAAAAATGGAGCAAGATCCCTTAGGGAATCGCAGTTTAACTGAAATCAGTTCCTTTGGTTGAATTGGACAAAGAGACTTTAAGACTGAGCTGCATTAATTTAAGCAGGTAGTTCTGGAAATACGTGTTTTGTTGGTGTTTTACAATGCAGAAGCGCAGTTAAAACCCTCTGAGCTCTCTGCCCTGCAGAGCTGAGCATCTTTACTGTTTTTCCCAAGAGAAATCAATTTTAAGTTGTTTCTTCCTAATTTTCTTCCTTTTTTGAATAGAAAAATGTGTTTTCCAAGCAGTTGCAGAGGTTCAGGTGGCTGCGGATGGTGTTAGGGTCTCGCAGGGATAAAGCCCCAAAACTCCTTTTTTCTGACTGGCAGTTTCTCAGAGCTTGCCTTAAAATCTCAGCTCTGGTTCTGATACAGGCGTTGTGATTGATGTGCAATTTTCATTGGGTTTGAGTAAATCTGAGGATTTGATATCAACCTGAAATTGCATTGGTAAACACAGAATTGGATTTGGCTGCAACTCTTTGCACCCACAATCAAATTGTGGGAAATAGTTGTCCACCAAATGAAAATGAAATATTAAAATTCTTGAAGCCCTTTAATCCTTTTTGTTCCTATTTTCTTTCCCTTACATGAGGTTTCTTCAGTGTAGGAAAGCAAAACTCTTGTGCAATGCAAACATAACAAACTGCTAAGGTTAGTTTATTTTACATAAATGCTGCTTTCACTGTCTTCCCTAGATTATTTTCAGTGCAAATCAGTGCTGCTTGAATGTGCAGTGCTTACAATGATTCAAAAGCTATTATGGCTTCTGCTCCAAGGGATGATCTACTTCTGTAGCGATGCCCAGAGAAATGTTCTGCTTCCTAATTGTTGCTCAAAGGCAGCCAATTTGCTCTTTTTCTGGTGTCAGGAAAAATGAGGGATGCTTGCTTTGGTTTTTTATTTATCTGGATTACTTGGGCTAAGCAGAGGTAGCGGGCGGGGGGTGGTTGGTGTGAATGAAAGGATCTGCAGGTCTTAGCTGCAGGCTTCTCCCTTAGCATCTTTGTGCAGTCACTGGGGACATTTTGGGTCTCTTCTCTAGTGAAAGGAAGGCTGGGGCATTTCTGCCCTTGCTGTTTGCAGACAGCAGCCTGGGTTTGGACTCGGAGGCTTGGGTTCAGGTGTGGGTCCACCCAGAGCATGAAAAGTTCCATCCTGGGACGGTTTGAGTTTATTCCTGTTCTTATTCTTTCTCATGGATTCTGGCTTCCCACACACTCAGGAAGGTGTTTTTAGCACTCATCTACCCTTGGTGGTGTTTACTGAGATGGTGCTAAAGATAGGTCTCTTCCCAGTCTAGTATCTTTTTGATCGGGCTTTAAGGAAGTCTTGTTTTATCTGACCTACTATGTCTCAGCATTTCCCCACTACTGATCAAACCCTGCAGTTGTGGTGAATGACCTACTGCGTATTATCACCACATAATGAGGAGGTATTTTCTGCCAGCAAACTATGAGGCAGTTTATTCTTCAGTTTGATGAAGGCAAAGTAAGCCCATACAAGAATGAACTGGAAACCAACCAGGATACTGAGTGTATTCTTACTTTCATTGTAAAGGTGAGAGAAGACCTGTGGTGTTTTACAAGGTTTATGAGCCAATGATCTAAATTCATCTTTGTGGTATAGGATTAAATGCTGACTAAGGTGTTTCTTCTTCTTCCCTTGTTTTAAGTGCACAGTTCTTCTTTCTGTCCATATCAGATGTCAGGCTCCCAGGCAACAGGAAACTCATGCCAAGAGGCAATGTAAAACTTGGGTTGATTTTTAGGAAGAACAAAGGAACTTCTGTCAGTAATCACATCCTGGTGTAGAAATAAAGGAAATTAAAGGCTGGCCTGGAGCATCAGTGAGGATTTTCCACACTTGGTCTTTTAAAGGAAAAATACAGAGAAAAAAGGCACAGGGAGAACATATTAGGAAATTATAAGAAATAAAATATGGGCTAAAACCTGTGGCTTATGCACAGTTTTACTGGGTCTTGGGTTTCCTTGTGATCACATAGGTACAGGTAGTGGCATGCAGTTATCACACACTGATACATCCCAATGAAGTTTTGTGTGGGTGCTCCCTCCCCACAGTCACTAGTACCACAGGAGGTTTGAATCACAGTAAAATACCAACAGGAAAGTGCATAAACTCTACCACACCAGAAACTGGAGCTTCAATAAAAACTTGAGGCTAGCTGCTGTAATGAATATTGAACTGTATTCTGGGCTCCTAATAGACACTGTAAAAGGGGGCATATTAAAAGGGCAGCCAGTTCCTATTACATTCAGCAGATCCAGGGACTGTTTTCTGGCTACTGCAATGAATAAGAAAAATGAAATATTCATTCTATTTTCCTATTTGCTTTTTGTAACCTCCCAAGTCCCCAGAGCACTGTGGAATTGACGTGCATCTCTGAATGATAGTGGCAAGAAAGCAGCTGAAAGTCATTTTTGAATTGCTGTAAGTGTAAGATTTACAATTTGAAAAACCATGTGAGGAGCATTGTTTCTTATTAGTGAAGGAATCTATGGGTTTAATATGCAAATGGTAAGTAGCAGCCCAGCAAAATAGAGTGGGTCTCAGCAGGAAGCTTGCTTACATTTGGCTGCAGGCTGAGGTCCAAGGCAGATCATAGAATCATAGAATAGTTCGGGTTGGAAAGGACCTTAAGATTGCCCAGTTCCAACCCCCCTGCAATAAGCAGGGACACCTCACACTAAACCATGCCACACAAGGCTTTGTCCAACCTGGCCTTGAAC
>NDXB01018281.1:0-16886 GCA_002631895.1 Agapornis roseicollis
GTCCAAAACTTTTAAATCATTATGTGGTAAATTTACCCCCACCCACCTATTGCTTTTGCTCCCACTTTTCCTTTTTTCTGTTAATGAGTCATGATATGTAATTACTTTCTGTCTTTTCTGCATTTAGTGAATATGCCAGCACAGAATGATTTAAGAAAATAAAGAAGGCTTAAAGAAAAAAGATGAGGAAACAAGCAAGCATCCAGGACTGCTTTGGCTCCCACTCACCATTCTTGCTCTTGCCAAGTGTGATGAATATCACTTTTTCTCTATGGCACTCTGAAGCAGGATTAAGTAAACTTTTATCTATATTATTACATTTTAATGAATGTTTGTGTATTAGCATGATTTTTGGTTTTTAGTGAGTTATCTTTACTGACCACTTAGGAAGGTGGTGAATTCCAAATAATCTGATTTCTCCCTGAAAGACCTTGTCTTTAAATCTACTATTCAGCCTTGCAATGTATGCTAATGCAAAATATCCTGTGTGAAATAAGCAGAGGCTGCGGCATAACGTGGGAAGGACTGACTGTGGGCTGTGGCATGTGTTTATCATGGCCCCCTTTACAAGAGCTGATTTCAGTTCTGGAAGAACTGGGTTGTCTTAGACCCCGTAAACCTCAACCTGAGTTGAGGAAGTGCACATCAAAGTCAAGGCAGCTCAGAAGTGCCCATCAAAGTCAAGGCACCTCAGAAGTGCCCTACTTGCCAGATGCCTCTGTCTTTAAAGTACTTTTGCTGTGGCAGCATGTCCTGAAGAGAGAGATGTTTAGGGCTGCTTAATAAATAGTGGGAACCAGAAGTTCATTGTCACTTTAGGAATTTGTTTTTAAGGATTGTTTCTTCTTACTGACGTGGGGAAGAATGTGAAAGCCAGCTCTCTCAGCCACTGAATAATAAATGACTGCATAGCAGAAATTCAATAGGGCTTTTTTTCCGTGAGTAAAATGGCAAAGAAAATAACCATTTCTTTGGGATAACTCATCCATTCATGGATAGCTTCTTCTGGTAAATAAATATCTTGCCACCTGCAACTCTGCTCCTAAAGCTGTTGTGTAATTTCCAGTGTTTTCTGATGGCTTCTGAAATGAGTTTTAAGAAGCTTGTTGTTTAAAGTAAACAAAAAGAAAGTAAAGAAAAAGAACTTACATCAAAGATATCAACAATTCTCCTCTCTCTGCATGTTTCCCCTGAATATGGAGTTGGCAAACTCTCAAATCACTTTATCATGTTTGAACTTGGAAAAATGTATGATAATACCAGCTGAGCTAATATTTAAAGAGCTCTTCACTTCAGAATTTTATTGTCTCTTTCTCAGTTCTTCTAAAGTCTTCTGACAGGCATGGTGATGGGGCTGCAAATGGCTCAGGCAACTGAAAAGGGAGGCAAAAAGATTTTGCACCTGAACATGGATCAACAGGGTCTGAAGCAACTCCTTCAGAATTTCTTGGAGATTAAATTTAGTGCAGTAGTCTTGAGGACTGCTTAGTAGCCAAGTCTCAAGCAGAGTACCATGTACTCTGGCTTTCCCTGCCAGCTCTCCACTTCTGCAGGATCCTCTGGTGTCTACAGGACCCTGGTTGAGCCCTGGGAGATGTGGTGCACCAATAGTTGTGACAGCACTCTGTGGAGTTCTCAGTGTCTGGTTAGAATGAAAAGATCCCTCTTGCACAGATAAAACTGTAAACCCAGAGCTTTGTGTTTCACCCACCCCAGTGCTTTGGGGTCTTGTCTGTGTGTGCCATGGTGGTAACTTCACCTAGTTGCAGATTTCTGACAGGCTCAAGGAAAGATGGAAGAGGCACTTTGATGTTAAGTGATGTGCAGTAAGAGGGATTATGAGCAGGTTAGTGACATTTTATTTTAGACTGTTATTTACAGCTTCCTCACTGTCCTTCTATGTGATTTGAATTGATGGTAGGAAGAACGGGTGGGAAAGAATAATTCTGAGGATCTTGGAGGTCCTTGAGGGGCTTAAACATTTAGGGACTGCTTTGAAAATGCTCTAAGGCTTTTGCGTGAGTAGCAAGTGCTGTCTTGTGGCTTTGGTGAGCTTTTTACCTGGTTTTGCCCTACTTGCCACTGCACCATAGAGGCAAATCAGGCTTTGGAAAGTGATCTCTGAAGGCCAAAATGCTTAAAGGTTAAGATATCCTCAAAATCAAATGGGCTGGATAGATAAGGAGGTTTTGGCTTTCCTTTGTCTATGGTCTGACCCTGGGAAGTGCTGAGTATTAACTCCCTCAGTATGTCAAGTAATGAATATGTTGGCATGGCTTTAGGATGTGTGACCCTTATCAGACCCAAACCATAGGGTTGGTATTTTTGGGTCTGAAGGCAACAGATACTTAAGAGTTAGCTCTGTCATCTGTAGATGAGGTTCTCCTTGCAACTATTCTATACTTTAATCCCAATTTGTGGGAGTGAAACTGTGGCAACTTTAAGTGTATAATTTCCTTCCTATTACGTTATTTCTTCCAGTACAGGAGGTACCCAGTGTTTGTCATTTAGGAGTGTCATATCATTACATTGCATATTGCAGTGTAATGATGTGAAATGATTAAATGACAAAATGCCAGTTCACTGCCAAAAATCTTAAGTAGTATACTTTTATTCGCAGATGGGTAAGCTATTATTAATTTCTATATAGGCTTTGCCAGATGAAATAACATACGCAAACAAAAAGGGAGGTGGGTTTAATCCTTTTTCTAATTTGAACATGATTAGTAGGAGTTACGTCCACCTCTAGTCCTCACTTCAGAGCATATGTCCTGTGCCAGTGGTATATTGCTATGCATCAACCTAGTCTACTGTCAAATAATGACAGCAGATATCAAGAGAAGAACAGGCTGGCATTTATGAGGGGGAAATACTCAGCTTCAAAGAATGCCATGTTAAGCAGTAAGCTGTTTTGTTCAATATTGTTTCTTAGTATTCAAAAATGCTTCTTTCTAGATTAAAGATAACATAAGTATGGCAACAAAATTAGGTGAGTATGCCTATGGTTTTGAAAAAGGTTGATGGGACCAAAGACAGCATGGATAAGTAGAGCAGGTGCTTAGAATTTGAAATTACTATATCAAAAGTGAAAACAAAATTTGGAGGGCTTAATGTGTATAAGGCAGGAGGAACTGGAAAACTTCATCCTAATGTGCTGAAATAACTAGCATGAAACCGTAGAAGTCTAACAACAAGGTTTTTCATCTAACCATTTGGGGGCTGCCAAGCTGTGTGTATGGGCCTGTTTTCCTATTTAATGATATACTAATCTTCCTACTTTTTTTGTAGGGATACCTTGCTCAATAAGGCGAGGGTCTAGGATAGACAGATCAGCCAAAGGTTCAAAGTGAAGTTTGGGATCTTTAAAAGTGAAAACACAAGGGGGAGCAAGGGGGGAGAATTTTGCATCAAAAATGGGAAATCCTATCTTTTAAGGACAGTATTGTTTGAGTATTATGTAAACCTGTGTAGTGAAAAATATTAGGTACCATTGGGTGTAACAAAATGAAACAAGTGAGAGCTAAACTGTGTGAAAATTTCTGGTGGGCCTCAAGAGGTCATCTAGCTTGTTTTCCTGCTGGAGGCCAGGGACAAGTGGTGTCCCTCAGGGATTGGTGCTGGGACCGGTCTTGTTCAATATCTTTGTTGCTGACATGGACAGTGGGATTGAGTGCACCCTCAGCAAGTTTGCCCACCACACCAAGCTGTGTGGTTCGGTGGGTACACTGGAGGGAAGGAATGCCATCCAGAGGGACCTTGACACACTTGTGAGGTGGGCTGATGCCAACCTCATGAAGTTTAACCATGGCAAGTGCAAGGTCTTACACCTGGGTTGGANGGAATGCCATGGGACCTTGACACACTTGTGAGGTGGGCTGATGCCAACCTCATGAAGTTTAACCATGGCAAGTGCAAGGTCTTACACCTGGGTTGGAGCAATCCCAGGCACAGCTCCAGGTTGGGGAGAGAGGAGATTGAGAGCAGCCCTGCCAAGAAGGACTTGGGGGTGGTGGTCAATGAGAAAATTAACATGAGTTGACTGCAGTGTGCCCTTGCAGCCCAGAAAGCAACCGTATCCTGGGCTGCATCAAAAGGAGCATGACCAGCAGGTCAAAGGAGGTGATCCTGCCCCTCTCTGCTCTCGTGAGACCTCACCTGGAGCATTGTGTGCAGTTCTGGTGGCCTCAACATAAAAAGGGCATGGAGCTGTTGGAACAAGTCCAGAGGAGGCCACAAGGATGATCAGGGACTGGAGCATCTCCTGTATGAAGACAGGCTGAGAAAGTTCAGGCTGTTCAGCCTGGGGAAGAGAAGGCTGCATGGAGACCTCCTAGCAGCCTTCCAGTATCTGAAGGGGACCTACAAGGATGCTGGGGAGGGACTCTTTACTAGGGACAGTAGTGACAGGACAAGGGGTAATGGGTTCAAACTTAAACAGGGGAAGTTTAGGTTGCATATAAGGAAGAAATTCTTTCCTGTTAGGGTGGTGAGGCACTAGAATGGGTTGGCCAGGGAGGTTGTAAATGCTCCATTGCTGGCAGTGTTCAAGGCCAGGTTGGACAGAGCCTTGGGTGAAATTGTTTAGTGTGAGGTGTCCCTGCTTATGGCAGGGGGGTTGGAACTGGATGATCTTAAGGTGCTTTCCAACCGTAACTATTCTGTGATTCTAGTGCAAAGGTAAATGTGTGAAATATTCATGTCTGACTCTCAGCTTTTTGAGGGACCCTTTGTATCTTACCTCTGGATAATATTGCTCTGATAGTCCCTTCAGTTTTACTTCAAGCTAAGAATCTCTAGAGTGAAGCATCAGTAGATGAGTGAAAAGATCTTCTGAATGGATGGTCACTGGCAGAGAAGCACATTTCTGTGACTGGGTCACACAAACCCATCTTGATTGCAAAGGCACATCTTTAGGCCGTTTTCTATTCTGACTTTAACCTGAGGGGAAGGTTGCTGGTTGATACACAGGTTAAAGCTGACACAGTGACACTGTGTGCCTACAGCTACACATATGTTTGTACTTTGTTGTACTGGGGCCTTAGCCAGCAAGTCCTCTATAGTGCTTTTCATGATATAGATAAGGTTCTCGTAAAGTAAGACTTAATAAACACAAAGGATTTCTGGCTGGTTCTCTACTAAAATTCTGATTGTTATATTTTGCACTCTTATTTTGATTTTGCTTTGTTGATGTAATCTGTGCTCAATGTGAAAGGGGAAAAAACAGGCAAATGGTTTGCATTTATATTTTATTAGGTTTCATTGACATATTGGAAGTCGCTTGTCTGTTACAAAAAGTAAGGTAACAGAAACCATCCCAAACCAGTAATAACTTTATGGATTTATAAACAATAGTAGCATGTTTGCCAAGATGGCTAGTAACTGTTTGGACCTGTCTTCCTAGCCTGTCATTTTTTTAATTTTTTTTTTTTTTTTTAAGAAGAGAAAACACAAGAGACAAGTTTCCACTCACAGCACATTGGCAGGAATACAGAAACCCCATCCTTAATGTGATGGGACTCATAAATGGACAACCATTCAACTAATAAAACTGTCAAAAGCTCTCATTGAACATGCGGCTAAAAGGTTAGACATTTGAAAGGCATTGCCATGCCAAATATACAGCTTCATAGACTGACTTCCCATTAATTTATTTACCTAATAAATGCACTACAGTACATGTGATGGACTTGATTTTCAGTTGCTCTTCTCTAGGTTTAAGCATAAGAACTCAATGACAACCCTTACTTTTGTTGTTGAGTCTCTTCTCCCATTGCTTGTGAGTGTAGAAAATATTTTCTGAAGCCCAAATTCAGTCCTAGATCCTGATCTTACCAATATGGTTTCAAACCACTAGATCTCTCAAATGCAATGGTTCACACTCACAGGTTTACAGTGTACAAAAATGGTAGGTGAGGATAAGTGATGCTGCAGTCCAGGACCACAGGCACATATTTCCAGATGCACCAGTGCAGCACTCCCAGCTGCAGTGATGAGTTCTACATGTTGACCCCATTCCAGGTACCCAAGCAGGCTGTGCTTCTGCAGCTAGTCTGTCATTCAACCCAGATTGTCACACTGTATAGAAATGCTTGGGTCTTTGATAGGAAAAAGCTGCTGCTAATTTCAGTGAAGTGATCTAGCACTGAGCTCAGAATATGTTCCCTTGTCTGTTCTGGGATTTGCTTCTGATAAGTGCCTGCCTCTCTCAGTTCACTTTCCATCATACAAGAATAGAAAGTGTTCAATAACTTAAAGAATCAAAGTATGAAGGATGAGAGAGAACCATTAATTTCTCTTGCCTCTTTTTGGTAAAAATGAATGACACTGACTTAAAGAAAATGGGACATATCTATCCCTGCCATAGTTCTGCTGGTTCTAGTAGCTGTAGAGCAGAAGCAAAGCAGTCTCCCTGCCATTAAGGACTAAACGGTAATAAATGGCTTAACCATAGTTAGCCTTGCTTTCCTCCCTGGTACTGAAAAGTCAGTGTGACACATTTTACAGTCTATTTCACTGTAAAACTCAAGAGGGAAAGAAATAGGACTATTCCTACCAACTTCTGTATGTTATGACCAGTAGACTGTTATGGTGAGAAGGGAAAAAACAAAGAGAAAACAAATCCCTCTCCCAGACAGCCTGGCAAAGTGATATTGTATTCCAAACAATCCCATTCTGATCCAGGAAGACACCTGCAATCACTTTCACCTATAGTTTAATGAAATCATTGCCATAAAGCTGGGTTTTCCTGGCATCAAATTAAAGAAGATACTTTATTTTGAAATAGTGTTGGTTCTTGTTCTCTTTGCTTAGGGATTATTTTGTTTGGTTTGTTTCTGGTTTAGGTTTTGGAGTGTTTCTGCTTTTTGGTGACAAATTTTAAAGAAAAAATTGTGTTTTCTGCATACTTGAATTCGGCTGTAAAATAAGTATAAAACTCATTTTACCTGGAGCTTTTGTCAGCTGAGCAATCACTCACTAGCTTACAATATTCTTGAAGTATTAGGTGAGTTGGGTTATAGATGACTCTAAACAGCAGATTTGTATGTTTTGCTGCTACTTAATGGCCTTAATATACAAGAATTAGATTTCAGTGGATTCTTTTCTTTTTGGTACTGATGTTTCTGGCCATAGTAGGGAAACAATATCCTGGAAAAATACTTTACAGAAGGATGATGTTCTTCCTTCTCCTCAACACAATGTGCAGGTCTTGAGTTACGATTCAATTATTTTTCTCTAAGATATATACTTTCATTATCACTTAAGAGTAACTTTGAGCTGAAGTTTTCAGTTAGCTGGTGGGTGGGAGCCCTCGCTCCTTGTTCTACCTCTCTGTACTGATCTAGCAGCAGAGGACAGAAGCCAGGGCTGTCTCATGGAAAGAGCAACCAGTCACCTTTCTGCTTGCTTGGCTTTTAGTGCCAGATGGGTTAGAAGCCTACACTAGCCATGAGCTATGGAGCACATACATGCCTCATGTCTGTTGTTACACTTAATGCCTCTTCCACTGTATTTTGTGTTAGACTATGTGCAGTACTGCTCTTTCCTAATATTTTTTCATTATTAGTTCATCTTAGGAAAAGGTAACAAATAAGACTATAATATTCGAAGAGCTAGATGGAGTTTTATTAAAATAAGTATTTTTATAGTAATAACTTTCTGTGTGTGTATATAGAGTTACTGGGGTTTTGATCTGCTTTTTAAAAATATACTTATTTATGGAGGTCTGAGAGCTCGCATCCTTAAAAGCAATGCTCAGCTTAAAGCAATGCATTATATTTGAACACTGCATGTTTGACAATACATTTCATGCCTCATTTCCTGCCAGTTGTGAGCTCTAGTAAACACAAAGTGCAAATTCACATTTTTCATGTCAAAAAGCCCTATAGTTTGTTCCCTTTAGGATATCACTAGATAAATAGATTTCTGTAAGGACATACTCTGTTCACACTATAATCTGTTGTGACACTAAATCTTAATCCGTCTTCAAATTTCCATTGTTTTTGTACGAAAAGATTATTTCTAAAATATTTTATATCTCACATTCATTTTCTTTGCGAAGAATTAATTGCATAAGCAGTGGGTATCTGACCACTATTAAGTCTTCTATCGTAACCCAAAATTAAGAATTTAATGTGGATTATTCATAACATCTATCCAGTTAATTCAAAGTAATTTTTCTTTGCGCTAGGCAGAATTTACACTTTCTTGAAATGAGCTTACCTCCTCATGAGACTTTGAAAAGAAGTCAACCTGGGCTGTCCTAAAGGCTTTGGCACATCTATGTCACTACTCTGCTGCAGAGTTGAAGGGGTTTATTCTATGTCATCCATAGGTTTCATCCTGCTTTTTCATAGGTGCATGTAGTGTGTCAAGAAGGAAAATGAATTGGAGCTCATTAGCCCTACAAATGGCAAATGGATATGTGGCCCTCCTGCTTAATATAGGTAGGTAGAGAATTCTGTTCTTGTAGCATTTTACACAAACTTGTCATACAACTGAGTTACTATGGAAGGCTGGAAGAGTGAAGAATAAGACCTCATATTTCAAGGCTCTGTCTTGATATTTTAAATTAGCTCAGCAAGGAGCTGCCTGAAGTTTTCTGGCAGTCATAATAAGCTTCTGTGAGAAAGACCTATGATACTGGAATACCTGGGTTTATATCATGATTGCTCCTTATTACTATAGAATCGCTCAGGTTAGAGGGAAACTTGGGAGGTCTCTCATCCAACCCCCTGCTTAAAGTCAGGAGAAATACTGAGTTCACACCAGGTTTCTCAGGGCTCCTCTCAGTTAGGTCTTGGAAACTTCCATAGATGGAGATGCTATGACCTCTCTAGGCAGAGCACTTCACCGCTTGATTGTCCTCGCTGAGGAAGAAAGTTTTTCTGGTATCCATACAGAAAATCCTGTTTCGGTCATTTTCTTGTTCTCATACTGTCTCACCTCAACAAAGAGCCTGAGTCCATCTTTTCTGCAACTGCTTTGTGGAGTGCTGTTATATTGAGATATATCAATACTAGCACTAGGTAAGATGCTTGGAGCTGTCAGGTTAATTTCTCCCTACTGCATGATGTGGGGAAAGAGTAAGAGGAAAGTTTGGAAGTTGGATTTGTGGATCCCGAATCTAGACAGGACTGGCCAGGTATGTAGACTGAAAACTAATGTCTGTCTTAACTTGAAGAGTGGAACTGAGAAATGCTGTTTATCTTCTTGAAATTCGGAATAGCATTCAACAGAAATGAACCTTGTTAGCTTAAGAAGGTGTAACAAACTCATTCAAATTATTTAATGTGTACACAGCTTGAAGCTGAGCAAGAATCCTCAACATAAAAAGAACATGGAGCTGTTGGAACAAGTCCAGAGGAGGCCATGAGGATGATCAAGGGACTGGAGCATCTCCCATATAAAGACAGGCTGAGAAAGTTGGGACTGTTTAGCCTGGAGAGTAGAAGGCTGTGTGGTGACCTTATAGCAGCTTTCCAGTATCTGAAGGGGGCCCATAGGGATGCTGGGGAGGGACTCTTCATTAGGGACTGTAGTGACAGGACAAGGGGGAACGGGTTCAAACTTAAACAGGGGGGGTTTAGATTGTATATAAGGAAGAAATTCTTTCCTGTTAGGGTGGTGAGGCACTGGAATGGGTTGGCCAGGGAGGTTGTGAGTGCCCCATACCTGGCAATGTTCAAGGCCAGGTTGGACGAAGCCTTGGGTGGCATGGTGTAGTGTGAGGTGTCCCTGCCTGTGGCAGGGGGGTTGGAACTGGATGCTCTTAAGGTCCTTTCTAACCCTAACTATTTTATGATTCTTTAAGAATTTAATTTATTGTCAAAACAGCAATATTGGTTTAAATGCTGGATCTCTATTATTTTGAAAGTGTGCATTCAAACTTATTTCATGGGACTTGAAACGCCTCTAACAAATCAGTTTGAAGTAGGCTGCATAGAATGGCAAAATCCTCTTTCAGAAAAGAAATAGCTATAGCTGTATGCAGGCCACAGAAGTCTTTGTTTAAAGCGCATTGCTGATTTTTGGATTTTTTTTTTAACATAAATGCAAGCTAGGATAAAACACATAGCTAAGCAAAAAAGGACCTCTTGGAGTCAGATATTTGTGAATAAAGCATCGGCTCTAGAAAGGTAATACAAATGATATACAGTTGCTTTGTAGTCGTTGGCTCTTTAATTGAGCAGACTGATGTGTTGCGAGCATAATGGATCTTTGGAGTAGACTGAGAATGAGGTGCTGTTATTTTGTTTCCCTAAGCCACACATTTGAAGTGCAGGTGAATACAAACCATTTAAGAAATAATTGGTCTGACCTAGCATTGGTGTAGCCATTTTGGCAGCAGTAAAAGAGGTGTTACTCAGGTGACAGAAGACAGTGAGACAGAGATATATAACACAGTATTTGCTCAGTCTAAAAAAAGTCAGCCTAATGAGAAGAGGAAGAAAAAAGCTACAAAAGAAGCCCTGTCCTTTCTGGTTCTACTTACAGCCTCTGCAGATTCTTCTGCTTCATTAGCCAAATTTCAATACCTTTCCATCTTTCCTGTTTGTTCTTTAAAAACAATCCCCCCAGTTTCATTTATCATTTCTATCCTTGCTAGTGAAATCTTTATCCATGACCTAGGCAGCTCAAACCTGGACCACTGCAATTTCCCAGTTTTCCTTGTGTGAGTTCTCTTCTCTTCATGTACATCTATAGGAACACAACTGATTTCATTTCATGATTTGGCTGCTCTGTGACACCCTTTCCTTCAACAAACCCACCAGTATTTACATTAAATACTACAAAACTGGTTTACTACTTAAAAAACGTTCTGAGTTCCCTGGGAAAAGGTTGCTTCTGAAGAGCAAAGAGTTGCTATTAACACCTTAAAATCAAAAGGTCACATCCAGGTGAATAAAGCTGATGGAACAAAGCTGATCTATGGATATTGAGAACCTAGCTTCAGGTAATTCTATATGGGCTTTCAAAGGTATTGCAGACTTATCTTTTAATGTGTTCTTCTCTGTACTGCTGCACATGCAAGCAACTTCATATAGGCTTTTATCCCTGCTCTGAGTAGTGTGTTCTGGTGACATAAGGAAAGGATGAAACAGAAGTTCTCAGTCTCTCAAAATCTAGTGAGAATGAGACATACCAAGAAAGGATGTAGATCTTAGAGACCGAATGTCAGGTGCATTTATGAAAGGAGGAAGTTGGTAGGAAAAACGTCCAGTGTGTCAAGTTGTGAGTAGTACACATATTTGTCACAGCAGGGTCACTGGCTCAACAACAGAAACAGTTGCATGAAGCAGCGTAAATGTTCTTGGTTCCTCCTCATCAGGCAATACCATCTTGGAAACCTGACACTGATGCAGGCAGTAGAGTGACTGTGGGGAGTACACCTTCAGACAAGATGCAATCAGAGAAGGTGAAGTTGCAAAGTGGTTCTTGCTGATAATTTTACCTGTGGCATCTTCTGCTGATGGACATGGAGATCTTTAAAAGGAGAGACAATGGATTGTTTGGAATCCACCTTGAAGGGCTGTGTAATAATTCTACTTGGAGAAATGATCAGGCCCAGGTTGACACACATGGAATTTCAGGGTCACAGAGGCTCAGACTCCTGCCTAATGATTGCTTCATCTAGTCATTAATGCTCCCTTGAAGTCACTTGGTTAAGTACAAAGTTGGTTTATCAACCCTACTTGTAAAACACAGCAGCCTTCAAAACGTTTGTGTTTTGAATTGTATGTTTGTATGGTATTCTCTGTGAAGCTCTGTGGCTAAAGCTGCTTCGGTGTGGCTGGCCAAATTCACCCCTCAGCAAGTGAATGATAGGATCCTTAGCATGTGAGCTTAGACACGAACGGTCTAATAGGATGTTACAAGATCTTTCACTTACCTGTTTTGCTGTCTTACTGAAAGTATGCTTATGAGTGATCTGAAAGTGGAACATGACTTTTAAGAATGAGAGTGAAACTTTACAGACTTGATGTAGATTACTCTGCTGCTTGAAAAACTTCAAGTCTTTAAAGAATCCTTGGGAGCAGATGTAATTGTGCTTTGATATAAGCCAGTGTTTGTGCAGGCAAGTAGATTTCTGATCATAGTTAAGATGATTCTCAGGAGGACATCAACTTATGTTGATGTTTTTGGGATCAGGCTTTCATCTGGGGTTTCTGCACACATGTAAATGGCTGCATTTGAATATTTTTTACTAGATGGCCAATGGACATTGGTGCACAGCTGCTCCTGGGTTGCCTGATTATGGGAGAGACGTGATGAGCCCAGAAGGCTCCTCTTACATGGTAAATACAACTGTGGCATGGTGAAAGATTTGCCACTATGAAGCAAAGAACTGTCATTGCCACACAGGAACATTAGTTAGTCCCATTTACACTACTCTTGATCCTTTTAAAGGGCACTTTGAATAGCAAGCTGTCATTATTTGGACTCTTTCAATGTTTTGAATTAATCTAAAAGCAGCACCTAGAGTTTAAAATCCTTTCACTCACATTTTTAGGATGTTGTAATACAGAGTTGCTTCCTAACATGTTCAAGGTCTATTAAATAACTTCACTGAAGGATTCCTCTTCCTTCTGATATGGGCTTGTCAAGCTAATCTAATTTCAGTGTCTGCACATGCAAGGTGTGCTATTTTCTCCTTTCAGTGATTTCAAAAAATTAATAATTAAAGTTTCCTATTTTTGCTTAATAATTAGTGCAAATTACTGCACTTTTCTTCCTTTGTGCTTTATAATATTATGGCAATCATTGCTATGTGTACCTGTATGCATGACACATTGAAAACATTTTTGTCAAATCAGTTGAAGAAATTGCTGAGCCAGTACAACTTCAGGTTAGAGAACTTTGTAGGCCAAATTTATTAATAAATCCTGGCATGATGCTTATTGCAAGAATGCCAGCCTGTCAATGGCTTAATCATGGAGCATAATCCTGATATCTCTTTATTGTACTGTGGAAAATGATTGTTCACAACTGACTGGAGTGTGAGCTTGCTTGTTTCCAAAATAAGCTGTTTGTAAAAAGGAATGGTGCTTGTTTACATCCTGCTTCTGTAAGGGGCTGAGCTGCTGCACATGAAGGCACTCGGCATCTCTTAGGCTCAGCAAGGTCCAAGCCTGACCCTCCTGTGTAGATATGATAATCAGAGATTGATATTTGTCTGAGGTAGGAAGCTTGCTTTATGTGCTTTGGATTTTTAACTTACCTCTGTAAAAAAATACAGCACAATATCCCCCCTTCCTCCTTGAGAGAATGCTTATGGATGGATGCTTCCCCTTCCCTTTTCTTCCAAGCTCTGTGTTTGTGATGCATGTTTCTCTTAGAAGTAAATAAATTCTGCCCCTCCAGAAAATATCATGGTTCATTTCCTTAATTCCTGTGGAAGATAGGACAGTTACTCGAGACAGTTGGCTCAAGTAAACAGTGCTGAGGGTTTTCACTGTAGTGCCTTTTTCCCACTTAAATGGTGATTAAACACTTAGAACACAGATCCTGAGCTTCCTCTGAACAGCAGCTACTCTGGGTGCTGCTGTGGGTGCGTGTGTGGGAGAAGGGTTCTGTGCAGCATCAGAGGGGCTTGGTCAGGCACAAGCAGGAGCCTTGGAACAGTTTGTCTTGAAAATAGAATCCAGCCACATCCTGGGCTTTAGTTTTCCTTGCTGGGATTGAGTGGTGCTTGATGCGCACCATTCACTGGGGTGAGGCAGGGCTGCTTTGTGCGCAGTCGCTTACCTCTGATTAGAAACACAGAATAGAAACAAGCTTGCACAAGTTGCTTTACACACTTTGCTAAGGTGACTTTCCACTAATGTACACATGACCAATGCCTAACGTTCAAAATCATTTAAAATATTGTAACACACTAATAGATATGACCACTTACAGCCTTTAATTTTACTCTTTTTTTCCCCTTTTTTGCCTGTAAGTTTTCAAAAACTTACTCTTTGTGAATACAGTCAAGCTATAAAATCCTAAAGCTGGCTACTGACATTGAACTTTATATTCTCTATTTTTCAAATGGACCTGTGCAGTCAGGAAAGCCTCCGTAGAGAAAATGTATCAACCCAGGTTGGTCAATTTGTGGTTATTGAGTGACTGTGTAATCACTGTTTATAAACTATTAATGAAATTCACAGAAGAACTGAGTGTAATGGCAGGTCAAGGAAGAGAAGGTGGGAGGAGAATGGGTCTGAGTATGTAAACTTTCTTTTAAAGTGTCATTTATTAAAGCCGGTATCAGTGATAAATCAGATTACAACACAGCTGCCCTTTTAAATTACTTCTTATGAAAATTAGACCTGACTTGAGTTGCTGGAGATAAGTGATGAGAATTTAGCCCATGCTGACCCTCTACAGCTTGATGTTTTTTTGTTATTTATTTTAGCTTTCCTGATATCTTGATCAGTTGGTACTTTGGTACAGTGGGTTTCTGAAATAAATCTTTATCAGGTGGGTGGTGGATGAAACAAATCAGCTCCTGCTTCTGAAATTTGTGTGCATGAATCTTTGAGATCGTTCTATTCGAGATGCTCCCGTTTATTCATAAAAATAGATGTTCTAAGTATGTGGATTTGTGGTGTAATCGCCCTACAAAGTTGATCAAAATATTTACAGGGTTTGGTGGAGTGAATTAGTGGAGTGAAACTTAGCCTGGATATTTAGGGAAATTTACTGGGAAAACTCTTGAAAAATTATGGCTTCCCGTGAGTATACTCAGTTAATCCCTTCGTATTTCTCTTCTTGCATAAGAGCTGCAAATCAGTGAAAATGTAACAGCAGTAAACTTTCTTTTCCTATTAAAAAACCCTAATTTTGTTTAGATGTTCTCTTTACAGTGTTTCTCAGCCTCTATTTGGAGTCTGAAGTAATATTGATGTAATGATGAGTTTTCATAGCAACAATGTACTAGGCATGAACAAAATCTGTTACTGGATATCAGATTAGAATACTTTCTAGGAAGGGCATAAATTTCAGAAGTGGTTTTGTAGTAAGTGTTGAGACAGAAGTGTTTCTGCTTCAATGGTTTAGTCTTCTGTAGGAATAACCTTCAGAACAACTGCTCTATAAGTGCCCTTTTTCTAGGAAGTTCAGTTGAGCTCTCTGCTTCCCCCTTCTGATGCTCACAGTAAGGAAGGACAGACTGGTTGGAAGTGGGAGAGGGCACGTTTGTGTTTATTCTTTTCCTGAAAGCAATGGCTCCCAGAGCCAGAGTTCTGGCTTCTTTCATCAGTGGTGAGCTGCTGTCTACCAAGCTTGCCACCCCTCCAAGGGCATGGTGATGCGACAGGTATTCCATTGGTCTGGATATTTTTGCACGCATGTACACCTCATTAAAAGTCTTCAGCAGAATTAAGTATTTGTATTGTCATAGTGTCTAGGAGCACAGATGGTCTTGCTATTAAAGCTCAAGACTGAGAGCCAGGTGGTCTCAGTACTACTTCCAAGCTCTGCCACAAACTTGACATGTGGCTCTGGGCAAATCAGTTGAACACTCTGTGCTTCTGTTTTCCCACTGGTACAGTCAGTACAGTGATTAGCTGCCTGATATACAGTATTTTGTGATTTAGTGCCTTATGAAGTATTTGGAGATCTTCAGTTGCAAGCTGATGCAGAACTGCTGAGCTTTCTTGATGTAGCATAGAGATTAGGAAGAGAAATTCCCTTATCTTCTTTCCTCAAATCTGACAATTATGTCAGAATCTCCAAACTCACAGCTGTCTTGAATTAGGAAAAAAAAGAGACAGTAAGTAGGAAAATAATCTATATGAAAAACTTCCAAGGTAGTCAGTTTATCTCTGTTCCCATAAAATCAGGAGGAATCTTGCCTTAAAAGCAGCCCCAGTGTTTTGAGTTAGCTGTAAAATAATAAACTTGAATAAAACATTGTATATAGTATATGGGTTCAGTACATTGGTAAAATTCTACTGACTATTTGTAAAGAATACCTGTATGTGTAGCTGTAGGTTGGGACTTCTTTGACAGAGGCTGATTACAGCACGGTGCAGTGTTCTGGCTTATAATCACCTACTGATAAATCTGGGAGACCTGTTTTTAAGAGGTTTAGGAATTTCAGGTTCAAGTTTATTCATGCGCCTGGCTCTGTGCCTGTTTTGTGTCCAGTAGCAATTATCTGGCAGTCATTTGCAAACACATGTAAAGAGATGAAAGAAGTATATTCAGAAAAAAGCCAAATTTGTATATGCATACTCCATAAACAAGCACTTGAAATAGGCACAGAAAATGCACGCCAGTGTCAGACCTCTTCTAAAAAATCCAGCCTTTAAGACAAACATCTGATTTGCAAATGAGATGCAAGATAGGTTCTTATTAAATAGTTAAATATCAAGGTTTGAATTTTCATAAAAGGGCAATTTCAAACCTCATTTGTGTGTGTAATTATTGTGCTTGTGAGAGCAACCCTGGTAAACGTGCACATAAATGTCATGTCAGGTTTATAATGGGTCATTGACACGCTCCCTTCCCACAGTTGGGTCTGTGGTCTCTGCACAGAGATTGAGCTGAGGGAATATGTAAAACGGGTGCAAAAATCTGGCAGAAACAGTTTTCTTTCTTGCTGAAAAGAGCAGCAAAGCTTTGTGTACACATCGGCATATTCTCAAGATGGAGTTGCAGCTCTGGGGTCTAAACAAACTGAATCAGTTTTTAAAATAACAGTGCATACTAAACCTTAGAAATTCAAATACAGCATTTTCCAAGGCTAAAGATTTGGCAAATGCGCTCTTGTAAGGCTGTTGTCACTTCCTCTTTCAAGAAGGTTTAGAGAAACTTCTTATTCCTTTTTTTTTTTTTTTTTATGCTGGGATTTTTTTTTTTTTTTTTTTTTTTTTTTTTTTCTTCTTTTTTTTTTTTTA
>NDXB01018281.1:16944-55261 GCA_002631895.1 Agapornis roseicollis
TTTTTTTTTTTTTTTCATGCTGGGATTTTATTTTTTTTTTCTTTTTTTTTTATCATCCAAAAGCTGTGAAATACTTGAAATCTGAGGCGGCTGCTATCAGATAACGCACTTTAAGACTCTACATTAAAGAATCTCCCACATGCTCGCTCTCAAACTTGAGATATGAACATGCTTAAAACAGCCTTTGGTCACACTGGATTGGGCTGTGCAGACTGATCTGAAAATATTTATCCCACACTATGTGAAATTAGAGGAAATACAGCCCAGAATTCAGTGGTGGAATCTGATGCCAGTATGCAACTGAGGTCAGGAGCAGCAAGATTCAGACAGGAATTTTGTGGTTATGTGTAAATCATGAACACTTAAGAGTTAATGTGGTTGATTCTAAGGAACAGAATATGGGAAGGAGGGACAAGTTAATTTTTCAGGGCAAATCTACCTTTGTTAAAATTCAGGGTGACATCTTGTGGGCAGGGAGGTGTAAATTATATGTAAGTTTTGGTGTTTCACCTTTCTTTGGTTGCCGGCAGGGGAGGAATTCGGGACTGTACAGCCCATGGGTCAGAGCCAGTGCAGTGGTTCTCATGCCTCTAAATTAATCACAGGATAATATATATCTATCTTGTATTTGAACGATCTCTCTCCAAAGGTGGAGGGGTTTGGTGGTTGTGCTTTTTGTGGAGAAGGAATAAATAGTTTCATGAGATGGCAGTGTGGGTGGAGGGACAGCAGGTATCGGTCTCCTGCAAGAAGCAAGGTAAAATATCAGGCTGAACAAAAGTAGCAGCAGAAGGCAGGATACAGAACATGCTGACAGATATTGGTCAAGAGTCAGAACCCAACGCTAGGACTTGAATAGACTCAGGAGAAGCAGGCAGGAGGCCAGGCAATGAATGAAAATTAGCATGCCCCATACTGCTCTCCATATTGTTGCTTGCCTGACTACTCTCCCTTCCACCCTCTCTCCTGTATTTTCTTTAACGTACCAGTGGTCAAAGCAAATAATGATATTATGTTTGTATGGGAGGCCCTTGAAAGCTATTTTGAGACTAGAGTCCAGAAAAACGTAATCTCTGTTTGATTCTTTGTTTAGTGGGGATTCAAATCCCAACTTAATTTAATCTTTTGATTTATCCTGCAGGTACTGCCTGATTATATTCCAGTGCCACCAGTATTAGAAATGCAGGTATTATTTTTATTTATTTATTTTTGCTTTTAGCACTCTGAGAACAAAAAAGGCTTAACAGAAGTCATTATTGCTGTTACCTTCTATAATGCATCCTGAGTGAATAGCTGCATCTCTGAGCTTGTACCCCATCACTTCATATTAATAACGTCAGGGTTACACAAATCTTTGTTCTGCACTTCAGCTAAAGCTGTGTTCTGCACTTCTGCACAGATGAAGAGGACTGAAAATTTGCTGTGAGTGGTTAAACCACCACCATTGTTGCATGATGGACAAGATCCCACTTAGAAAGCTCAGGGATTGCCAGGTATAAGGAGGAGGGTGACACTGCGTGTAGGATTTAAACCCATTCCTTTATAGGGTGTTGTGAGATTGTGGACAAATTCCTTATGGATACATTTGTGAGGCTGGGTTTTTTTTTTTCAGTGTATTTAAAATAACTTGTAATGTCATTAAAATGTGTGAGAACCCCAAGTAAAGCAACCATTAAAAGGTACAGACTGAAAAGCTAAATATAATTGCAGCAAACGTGCTGTGATTTCAGTGGTCCCCTTCACTGAAATATCTGGGCACCTTGTGTGCATTCATGTGTTGAAATGAATGGCAATTCACTTGCATACCTTTATTAGCCTAGCAGGTAGTTTCTCTATGCCTAAGCTTCCTACATACAAGATAGGGGGTTGGCATTTCCCCTTCCTGGAGTTCTTGCAGAATGAGTACAGTAAAATCAGAATATAATCAGACACCAGTTATTGTTGCTGTAGTGACATGCCAAATCCCGTGTGTGTTGTCTTGCCTTTCTGTTCCAAGGCTACTAGTTTCCATGTTCATTTTCTCATTTTCCTCATGTTCCCTATCTGCACCTTTGAAGGATTAAGCACTTTTATTTAATTTTTCCTCTTAGTTTCCTAAACAAGATCCAGTTCATTCATATCCTTCAAAAAGTCACTAGAATTAAATTTTTGAAATCATATTAAATCTTTAATATTCTCCTATGGATGATAATATGCCCAAGCAGACAAGGACAGCATGCAAATCTAGTGGCATGCCTGACAAACATAATGCATTTATATTAAACCTATTGTACAGTAAGAATTTCTAACTGGCAGTGATCAGAGGGAACCATGCAATTGGATTAATAGATAATTTAGGCTGTTATCCAACAAAGCAGTTAAGCGTATGCTTAATTCTAAGCATGTGTAGTATTAGTTGATGTTAGTTGAGGCAAAACAAGCTTAATACTATGCACATGCTTAAATCAGTTTTGCTGGCTTGCTGATTTACTTGGTGATGTGAACAAATAAGGTTTTTACAGCTGGAAATGCATGCAGGAGCAAAGTGTCCATTTTTCTTGTGATCATTAAAACAGCATTCCAGCTCAAGTTTCAAAGCATAATGTTTTTATAGGGGGTTAAAAAAACGGTGCTCACCAACTGCAGAGGTAAACAGCTTACAAATTATTTATTTTACCTGCATTCCTGGTTAAACTGACTTAAAAATAAGTAGATAACCCTGTAAAAGCTGTGACTGGTGCTGTTAATTCCACATAAAGATTTTCTCATGCAATACCTAATAAATGGAGTTATCTTTTAACAAAGGCTTTAAGGGGATTAATATACTGTACAGAAGATGCACTCTGTAGCTTGGTTAAGATATTTGCTGCAGATCTGAGCTAGATCTAAAAGAAGACAGAAAACTGAACTTCCTGAATGACCTTAGATTGTCACCCAGACTTTTTTGTACCATCTCTACCAGTTAGCTTGCTTCTGACGCTTTACAGTATTTGTGGCCTTAATTGAGGGACATAACCAAACAAATTCATCATCACAGCCCATAAAAACGACAGAATTCATATGGTAGCATTCTTCATTCTCTCCAATTTGTTTCCCTGAAATCCCTGCAGCAATTTATTTGCTGAATACACGGGTTTTCCTCCTTATGAAAATTACAAATTGTTGTCAAGGTTAACAAGTTAATATTCTCATTCAATATTTATTTTATATAGGGGGAGGGGGAAGGAAGAAGTGCGACTGTTCTCACAATTTCTTCCATGGCAAAGTCTGGTTTCTTAATCAATATGACAAGGACACTGTCCTTTGGATAATACCCTGAATCATTGGGACTAAAAAATGAGCTTTATTAATCAACAGCCCCTGATTAATTATTATAAAGTGATGCTCATACATTTCTGTACATTTTAATAATTCCTGCAGAAGGCTAACAATGTCCCCAGTGATTTGAAGGCTTTGGGGTTTGAATTTTTCTAAGCAATGTCACAATAAATAGTCCAAGGGTACTACTGCTCGCTCACTAATCCAGTCTGTTTCAATCCAGCAAATGAGTAAAACCTTCTTTTTCTTATTTCCCATCTATAATTTATCATTTGCATACAAAGTAAGAAGCAAGAATCAGCAGTCTCATCAGTTCTCAAAATATCAAGGGACAACCAGGGTGATTTATAGCAGGCTACATTATCTAGATCATAAAACCAGAATATTTCTGTAAAAACAGACCTATGCAACTTCTTGATAAGCGTAACTGTCTAGTAGATAAATGTGATGAAGGTCATTAGTCTGGAGAGCCTTGTACAGACCTGAGTAGCCATTAGGTCTGTCTTTACACAGAAATATCCCATCTCAAAACAGCTAACAGGCATCATCTTCAAACAGCAATTTGTAGTACTAAAAATACCTCTATTTAAGGCTCTTTCAGCCATTAAAGAATATAGCTTGTGTGTTTGCTTGCTACCAGTGAGATGAAAAATATGCCACCTGTTTCTTGTGCTTTCAATGCACTTTTGAAGACATAACCTTGCAGAAAGGAACAGATGCATTCTCTTGGTTATGAAATGATCCAGCCCCAAAAGATATGTAAGAAGGTGACCACAGCTGGTAAGCATTTGTAAAGGGCAACATATTTCTGAGCCACAGTGCAAATGCTCAGATGGCTGTATTGCAGATTTGAAGACAAATTAATGTTAATCTATTGAAGTAATAGAAGTATGAAAAGGGTCAGGCATAAAGTGTTATCCAGCACCAGTTCTGATATGTTTATTCTTCTTACTGGTCATCTCATAGTCTGGCTTTCTCTTCCTGTAAAATATTTGCCCAGCTCTGACAGCCCATGAGGGTGCTCTTCAAGTGCTGTGGCTGTGACGGATGATATCAGGCTTCCAAAGCTGCTAGCATCCTGTGTTAGTGTTTTAAAATGATGTATTTGCATTGGAAAAACTCAGTGGCCTTTTCACAACCTTCCTGCAATGAATGTTTTAATTACTCATCGGTGTTCGTCTATACAAAGTCGAGTCCTGGGAATTTTTCACAGTGAGATGTTACAATCTATGCATAGGTAACCCACAGGTTATTTGGTTTTAGCTTCTTGATTTCTGGTTTAATTTCAGTATGTCAATAATGAGCTCTCTCTTCAATTTATTAATGTGAACCACTGAAAAAAAATTCATTGCTTTAAGATGCTCTGTGACAAGCAGTACTCTTCTGCATTTTGCCCTCTAGAAATATGGGTTCTGATCACAGATAACTAAAATGAGATTAGGATGTTAGCTTTCTCAAGAGATAACAGCAGTCTAGGTCATAAAACTACCATATGGCAGATTTGGCAGTCTTTACAGAGGTCCATGGTTTAATTATCACAAAGACAGATTCAGTTCCCTACTTGCAAATGCCTGGGTCCTCCTGTGGCAAGGACTGGCAATGCAATTAAGGGGAAAGCTGTATTGTACTTGGCTGAAACAAGAAATGACCTTACTGTGGCCAGCACTGTCACTTCCTAACATTTCACTCATGATTAAGCTTATCATTTCAAACAAACAACATAAAATGTCAGGTCTCTGGTCTGTTTAACATGCGGGAGGAGGGGTAGGGAGGGTAGAGAAGCATAAACCGTGACTCTGTATTGCATGAAGCCAAACTGGAAAGCTTTCCTTTTGAAAAGAATTCTAGAAAAGGAAGTTAACACCTGCATTACAAAAAAGCAGTATCTCTGAAGACAAAGTTTGTCTTTCTGGTTAAGTCTTTTAGTTACTTAAATCAAATGGCTTGGTGTTCTGTTTCCAGTCTGTTGACCCGTCTTCATTCCCACAGTAATGTGTTCTTATACCACTCCCACTTCCATACACAGCCCCTGCTCTGTTCTGTATTTCTGCTGGAGTATTATGTTATCACTTGTACTTCCCTGTGAGCACCGTCTATTTATTGTACAGTGACTGTGCAGAAGAATACCCAATTCTAGGAAAAACAGCATTTCATCTTATTTACATGGGTTAGAGTTGATAGAGATCTGTTTGCTCCAAAGAGTGTTCTTGTCAGCACAGAAAACCAGCATAAAGTTGATGCAGATGACTTCCATTAAGAACAAAAACTAGGGCTCAGTGTGCAATTGAACTGTTGCTTTAAATGGTCATTTCCAAAAGATGTCCTTCTCTTTGCCTAGAATATGCAGTGGTGTTAGGAGTGAGAGGTATGACAATTGTCTTCATTGAATAAAGTGTGTCCTCATATGCATGAACATTTTACTGAGAGCAAAGTCATTCATGTTCCTTGTTTTCAGGTAATCACACTGGCTAGTATTGCAAGACTGAAGTATCAAGTTAATTTAACTCACCCTTGCAGCTAACAAAATAATTGATGTAGTTCTTTCATGTGCAATTGTAGCAGTGAGAATGCCTTCTTGAAACAATCACATTGTAGCTTGATATTTAAGCTTTTTGAAAGGCCGACATCACTGAGAGTGAATGATGCACATAGACCTAAATGATATGTGTGCTTCTTGTCAGCAGGATAAAAGTGTTTCTGACTCCAACCAATATTTAATAAGATGGAAAAATACTAAAATGCAGGAAGTGATAAATGTTAAATACTTACTTTGTAGCAGGTGTAGAGAAAGAATCTTTGAGTATTCAGTTAAAATGTCACTACCAAACCTGCTGCTTGTTGTGTTTAGTTATGTAATATTGTATGAGCATATCTAAGGCTATTGCTATTTTTAACTACTTGCAATATCTGATAGTTTTGAGTTGTAGTGACAAATCCATTTTCTTCACATCTTGGCTAATTTTATGTGAACCCTTGGAGACTAAGTTTAGTTCATAGTCGTGTTCATGTCCAATTAAAAAGTAATAGATCTGAAACATATATTCCAAATCAAAAGAATGCTATGTTGTCAAACACAAGAATTACAAACCCAGCCATCCAGGGTTCATGAGATTGCAGAAAATCATTTTTAATATATATGTAATTTCTGAAACTTTACAATAAGCAAAGCATATCTAAATCCATCCTCACTCTATTCAAGGCTATATAAAATAGCCATTTTCATTATTAGATTTTGAAATATTCAGGGTCATCTTATAGCTGGGATTTTAACTAGTACAACAAATTGTATGAGACGCATGATCAGATTGAGAGCTAGCATCAAGAAATATGATACGCCAGTGAGTTGTTTCTCAACTATGCTTTCAATTGGTACCAAGGAGGTAGAGTTTTAGGTAGTAAAGAAGTCAGCTCCTGATTATCCTTGGTTGTTCGTTTTCAGGGAATGAAGTAGGCAACATCAGATGGGCAGAAATTGTGGTATTTTAAGGATAAACTCTGCCCTCAGTTATTTGTATTTTTTGTGTAAAAAGCTTGAAGAGATGTATTAAAATGAAGATATATTAGGTGGGACATGAGGATAAAATAAAAAAACAGTTCCTGTCAAACCAAGCACCTTCTACTTTTCATTTTCCCTTTTTCTTCTACCAAAACACCTGTGTGAACAAAGTATCAATGCAGATGCAGCTTCTACAGCTGGAAAGTTTCTCTTACCCTTATTTATAATGGCCCCAATTCCCTATTTACTTATGAAGTCAACAGAGGCCAAGAAATTCATAAAACATTTAGTTCATAGAGAGATAGCATTGCTGCTCTTAAGTAAAATCTATGAAAAGAGCATGGTATCAGCATAAAAATAAATCAAGCTGAATGGAAATCTGTGGATACTAGGAACTAAAACTATTGGGAAGTCAGGATATGGTTTACTGCAGAGATGACACGGACAACTGTGAACAGCATGCACCCAGCTTCTGAATGAGAGAAGTATAGGTGCAGTAAGGAAAAAAAAATGTTCTGCATCAGAGATGGGATAACCCACTGAATTCTTCTGCTGATAATGCACAGAAGAAAATCCACAAGGTTGTCCTTTTTTCCATCTCGTAACTCATGAATTGTTGAAAGTGGCTTCTAAGTTTATATCAGTTGTGAAACTTGAAAGCGCCTTATTGTGTAAATAAGATCAAGGGAATAAAGAGAACTGTTGTATGAGACTTGCCAGGTGTGGTCACTCTAAAGTGCTTGTTTTTTTAAACCTTACTTATAGAATTTGCACTGAATGTATTTTTTTGTTTACTTACCCATTAAAATGCATGCTTAAATAAGCCACAGCCCCAGTGCCAGCAACCCAGTTTGACTCTGGAAGCCTGAAAAGTTCTCATTTTTAGTCATTCTGCCCTCTGTGCATTCTCAATCGGACACTTTTCCCCCTCATTAGAGTTGCTAATTGGCTGCAGCCTCTGTCTCTCAGCTTTCAACAGTCCAGTTGTTGTAGATGTTGGTGTATATGGTACTGTAGGACTACCAGATTGGTCAAAAGAATGCAAACTTCCTAGAAAAGGTATTAATTGGGGTAGAAAGAGGGGGTGGGGGAGGGGAAGAATCATGCTTAGCTTGGAAAGGTTTTCAATTCTTATGTGTCAGAATATCCTAATTCAAATCCAAATGGGAATCCACCATTCTAGGGGATTCACACAGCTCCAGGTAAACAACTAATGAGCAGCCTGCCAGTTTCATTTTTATCAAGAGCCCTCAGAGATTCGACTGTGCCATTTCATAAAATATGCAGATGATAGTGGAGGGAGAATAGCAAAGGCTTTGAAAATGATTCACACAACCTAAAAATGATGTTGAAAAGGGAGGAATTAAATATTCACAAAGTGTGAGAAATTAAGGCATATTAACTGTTAGAATGTGGAAATGAAGTGACTAACATGCATAGAGCTGATGAGAACTAGATGATTACAGATCTGTCAAAAGTTTCTAATTCTGACACAGTGTGATGTCGAGGTGCTATTTGGCTGGTAAGGGCAAAAAATTAGGTATGGGACAAGTAATGCAAACCTGACAGATCAGAGTCAAAGGCGGTAAGACACCGCAGTGATTAACATTAGGATCAGTCCTGTATCAAGGGTGAACTTTAAGCTTGCAAAATGAATACTAATTATGGTTACAAACAGAACACAAGGGGTTCAAATCATCAGCTCTTGAAGAGATGGTGTAATGAGTTAGTTGAGGGGGGGGGGACGTCACCTAAGGCCAAATTTGTCTCACTACTGAGTTCTGGCTTACACCAAGGATAAATCTGACCCTTGAGATGTGAGAGTTGGAGGTTTCACTCTTCTGCAATTAATCGGGTGTATCTTGTGTTGCAATTTTGGTATAGAGGAGAGGTTCCTGGCAGATGCATTCATGCAAAGCTGGTGAAAACCAAAAAAAAATGATTAAAAAAAATAAATACTAGATGAATCCATTCATGTTGTAGTATGGGAGAGACACAGTTCAACCCTTCTCAAGGGCAAAGCCAGATGCTGGCATCTGCGAGCAATACTGGAGCCATGGGCTCCATGATGCACAGAACTTTGTGTTTCTTCTGGAAATCACACACTGGAAGTGCTGTTTGTGACCCAAGGTGCAGAGCTCTCACTCTGGAGCTATTATTTGTTCAGCATGGTACCAGAAGCACTGTCTCACATCAGTGAGGAATGGAAAGTGTTTGAACCCATTTTTGACTTGCTGAGTAATGCTGGATTGTCATGTTTGCATTGAAATGGATTTTCTCCCAGTGAGGAATTGTATGTTGATGGTCTTTACTAAGGTTACCCAACAGAGAAGCAATGTGGTAGCTTGTTCATTCATTGTTGTGTACTTTTTATTTCCCCCCTTGGGCCTTGCATGCCTGAATGCTCTGTAATAGTGTATAGTGAAATCTATGTGCAGAGATCTCCTATGGCAAATTAATATTTGCTTTTTTCATTGGAAAAAAAAAAATCCATGCCAATTCCATCAGTCTGAGCTGTAGACAAAAATCTGCGTACACTTTGTCTGAGTATAGTTTGCACACACAATGTTTAAGTAGCCCTTTGAGTAAGGGATTTGGAAATTCAGTGGAAGTTACAATCTGTAGTCTCCTGTGAATAACCCCACCTTACGCTGTAAGCTTAGCTTGATACAGAGCGAGAACTAATGTCACGTACAGCACTGAGAATATTGAACAAATAAATATTACTTTGATTACAACAGTATCAATAGCATGCTCAATATCTTCCAGAGACAAAAAGAACTTGAGAGATTAAGCAAAAAAGTGGTCATTGTTCATGCCAAACAGATGTGATACTCTGTGTGTGTGTTGTGCATACCTAATTTCTTGGAGAGCCCGTCCTATGTTCATAATCAAGAGACAAGCATAAACTCAAAGGTCACAAAAAGACTGAGCTTGGTAAGGTGGATGTTCTGAATATATTAGGTATGTAAAGCAATATTGTGGCCCATCCAAACTAGAATTAGTGGTAATTATTATATAATATGTAATGATGGGATTTAAATGGCTAACACATTTTCTCTGCTGAGATCATTTAGACATGATTCATGTAAATGATTAAATTAATAGATCTTCCTCTTTTAAGACTGCTAGGCAGCTTAAACTAAATTTCTCAACAGAGACTGATCTCAGTGAAATAATATTAATAGAAAATGGAAGAAGACTTTCTGAGGAGTGGGTAAATACATGTTGGAGTTTGAGGAAATTTCTGTAGACATTTTTGCCGACAAAAATACTTCACAGTTTTTAAATATTCTTTAGAAAGAACCCATCAAGGACTTTGGAAGGTGAAGGAATAACAAATTTAACTTCCCCTGAAAGAATAGAATGGTGAAATGTGTTGGAAGACAGGGACTTAAAGGATCACTGTCTACTTAGTTTAGGCTTAAACACTAGGCTTTTCATAACACTAAATGGTTTTATAAAACCTAATGTGAATAGAAATGTTTTTCATTTTCCTTCTTTTGAATCAAATTTCAATAAGATAACTCCTCTTCCCCCTACACCCCCCACACTCCCCCCATATTCAGAAGAATCCTCTGCAGTGTTGCAAAGCCACAGGCCAGCCAAAGCATCATGCTAATTAGTGTGAACAAGGACAGCAAAATGGCTATGGATGGGATTCTTTAAAAAGCTTGAGGGAGTTCATTGCCCCAAACCCTTGCAAATTCAATGGGAGTTAAGAACTTGAATCTGATGGACATCTGAAAACTTCAGCTTGAAAGTGCAAGTAAAAACATGCAATATGAAAACCAGTCCTAAGTGTTTCTGAGGAGTTCTGCCACCTTAGTGCTTCTTCATCCCCTTCCAACTCAGGCCTATTAGTAGCTCTCTGCTTAAGGCTGTGAGGCAGAGCCTCTGCTGTCTGGGCTTTGTGAGGTTTTGTGAACTTCAGCACAGACCCTGGTCTCACCAAAGGTCCCAGTATAGAGGGGACACACAGGAATGATAATTTCATGGAGGCAGATTAAGGCAAACTTAAACAGGGGAAGTCCAAGTTAGATACAAGGAAGTTCCTTATTGAGAGGTTGGTGAGGCATTGGAACAGGTTGCCTAAAAAAGTAGTAAATGCTCCATCCCTGTCAGTGTTCAAGGCCAGGTTGGACAGAGCCTTGGGTGACGTGGTCTAATGTGAGGCATCCCTGCCCATGGCAGGGGGGTTGGAACTGGATGATCTTAAGGTCCTTTCCAATCCCAGCGATGTATGATTTACTAGCTGCATAGTGCATCAACATGAAAATAAGACTGTGGTGAAGACCACCTCTACCCATCTCATCATCCTCTTGCAGGCTGTCCTATCCAGCATATGTGCTAGAAGGAGGGTAAAATGAGACCTCCAGTTTCAAAGCTAGCCCCAGGCATTCTCAGCATCTGCTTACTTTGTATTAGTCACAACTAATAATCAGGGACAGAGCTGTAACTGTTTGCTCTGTATCAACCATTCTGCAGGGAAAGGCCTGTCATCTTTTAGCTCTCTTTTTGCTCAGATTGAGAAATTGATAGGTTGCCAGTGCCTTACCACAAGGATGGTGTCATGGTATCATATTTGTTTTAGTTATAGCTTTGTATCCATGCTTTCACAGTATAAAGAATTCCATAAAGCATATTATTTTTTTTTTAATATTGCTTGGAAAAGAATACAGTAATCTGTACCTTTCTTTCCCGGGGGTTACCCAACTGCAGTGTACCAAGTGGCCTTTCTATTTTTATTGTTAAATTCATGTTAGTTTCTTATCCTCAATATTTCCCTTTTCTGCTTAGGAGGTTAAAAATACCTGGAGCTGCAAGTCTGGCCTATTTACTACAGAATTCATGAGTCATGCACTATACTGAAGTCTTGAAATATCACAGAGGTATTATTCACAGAAAACTCAGCAAACGAATGACAAAATCTGCCCTCCAAGACTTCAGATTCAAAAGCCATGTGCTTTAGGGTAACTGGTCATCAAGCTTTCTTTTTTCAGAAAAGATGCGTAAGGAAATTGCCATAAACCTCTGATTAATAAAATGACCTTTATCTTTCTCACAACTGGAGAGTAAATCCTTCCTAAGGAAATAGTATGAGAGTGTTAGTAACAAAGCCTAGCTCATTTTCCAATTTCGGTACTACATTTATATAGAGTGATTGTTTCTCCAGATCCCAATTTCTCTTGCTGCTTTTCTCCAGCCTTGGGTGACATAAAATACTGACAGAATGTCTCAAATATCGTTATAGTCTCTAGTCTTCCAGGTGAAGTCTCAATGTGGAAGGCAGCAATGGGATATGCAGGCTTTGACTTAACGACGTAGCTGCTGTCTATGGCTCAGCCCATGAATCTGCATCGGAATATGATCGAATGCAGCTTGCCATTGCAGGAGTAACACAAGTTTTCTGTAAACTGGCCTCTCAGCTGGGGGTTTGCAGATGAATCAATTTAGATCCACTTTATCCTGTGACTGAGACTCTCAGTATGACAGATTATGTTGCTTCATATCATATTATCCTTTATTTATACTTGTAGCTAAAACGGCCAGTTTTGATTCTTGAAAATCATTGGTTGTCATGGCATGGCACTATAAAGCAGAGTATGGAGAAACTTTGTAAAGTATTTTAACTGAACCTGAAGTAGTCCAGAAGTACTTCACTATATTCTGTGGAAAACAATAAACTACTAACTCTTGAAACAGGGTAGTTCAGCAGCTCCTATAAATAGCAGTCAGACGTAGATGCTGTAAGATAGAACGACTCCATTAATTATGACCCCATGTTTCAGAAGACTTTCTAGCCTCTCTCCCTACTTGGCCACCTCCTAATTTTTTTGCCATGGGATAAAATAACTTAAAACTGAGAACATCTGCTTTCAGGGAGATAAAATCGGGTTTCTTTGAATAGCTACACCCTGGGTGTAGCTAGTTGAGCTGCCTGAAATATAACTGTATCCATGTGGTAAAACATAGTTTTCCTGGAGGGGAGAAATTGTGAAATGTATTTTATCATAATAATATCTGAATAAAATGTTTCATTTTTTTAATAAATACAAACTCTGGCATTTCTTACAGCATTTTTTACTAAGTTTTACTTTCAGACTCTACATTTGGAATGCTTCCACCCCTATGTGTAAAGTTGGTAGATTTCATATTTGTAAAGGGTTTTTGTAGCTTCTTGTTAAATGACCTAGAATTCACAGTTCCTGATGGATGGGGGGCACAGCAGACAGAGTAAGCAAACTGGTTTCTATTCCTGGTTTTGCCACCTACTTGCTGACCTGGGGTGATTCATATAAGTTCCCTGTGCCCTTTTATCCTCATCTGTAAAATGAGGATATTGACATTAACATTTCTTTATAAAGTGCTTTTAGATCTATGGATGAAAAGTGCTAAGTAAACCAAAACTCTCAATTAAATTAATTGGAGAGAAGGAGCTAGGTCAGTATTACAGCAAGGTTCATTTATACACCTCTTAATTTCTTTCGTCTCATGTCTCGAACCCTATTTATAGTTGGAATTGCTACTGGATCCTTTTACTTGTAGAAGTAGTCTCTCTGGGATAGATACAAAACACACTTATATGCTGGAAAGGAAGAAGCTTATGCAGTTTTCTATACAGAGACAAGAGTTAGTCTAAGGGAACGCAGTCCCCTGTGTTTGTGGTACAGAACTCTTGTATATGTCACCCTTAAAATATATATTAAAAATTTCAGGGAAATATGTCTGCCATTGTAGCAGACTGCACAGTTGCAAATAAATTTTAAAGCTCATACATTGATAAGTTAGTAAGCTTTGCTGGTGACAAAGGGAATTGTGAGTGTTAATCTTAGTGATCTTTCAAGGTCATAATTAGATTGGTACATGCAAATCCACCTCCTACCTTAGTTCAGCTGCAGAACAAACTATGTTGCATCTGCACAAAAGGACTGTATTTTAAGCCTGTCTGTGGTCTTTATGGGTTCTGTTGTAGTTCTTAACTGAAGGCCACCATTTGTGGGAGTGTGTTTTTGCAGGGAAGTATATGCTAAAAAAACCCCTATGGTTTTTGTGCTGTTAGTGGGTGTTTTAATCACCTGAAGGTTGTTGTGTTCTTCTTGAATGTCTTGATACATAATAGTAAGAAAACAGATTATGCATAGAAGCTGAGTTTGTTTTGAAAATTTTGGGAGCAGATGCAATCTGGGAGCTGTGAGCCATGCACAGCTCAGAGATCAGAAGTAATAAAAAGCCTCTGAATTATCTCTCTTCTATTCACAGAGCTTGAACTTAATCTGCCAGACTGCCTAGAGTTGGAACCTAGTAGAATACAGCACCAAAAATCAGATATGTGCTTGGCTCCCACTGTGTGCAAAGGGGACTTAACATTCAGAGAACAAAGAAAATAGGGCAGACACCCTTAAACCACAGTAAGGAAGGTGTTCTTGAAAGTTTCTCAATACCATAAAACTTAAGCGATAAATTTCATCTCATGAGAAGGAGAAAAAACCCTTCTTTTCAGTTTGGCCAGTACTGTGCTTGTTGTCTGTGGTTTTCTATTTGTATGGCATATGCATAGAGAGGTACACACATCTCAAAGGTTTGGCAGTCTGGTCAGGAAATGCCAAAATGTAGGTTAATGCCCTCAGGAAGATGGTTAGTGCTGGACTCGCTATTTTTGACTGCTTTGAGTCTTCCGGAATTTTGACACATAGGGAACAGCCTGGAGTATAACTGCTTCACTTGTGTGTAAGTTTTGATTGACAGGAAGTAATTATATTTAAAGTTCACACCATTTTAAATAATGTGTTTATATATAATCTCGGGTGGTTTAGCAACACTGACTTCCAGCTATGCTGGCAGGGGTGGGAGTGGGATGTCAGACAAATAGTGATCAAATATAGGGGCATAAGCATGAAGTATGAGTCAAAGCCTATAGACCTAGTGAGACAACAGGCTTTGTCTTTCTAAAGAGGTTGCACTTAGAGGAAGAAAAAGTGTAGAAAAAGGTTTGTGGCAATTATGTTAGAATTATGATGAATTATTTTAATAAGGAATTGAAAACTGACTGCTTGGTCACACAAGCTGCTATATGGTTTCCTCTAACTGTCCTCTGTATTGTCTGTCTGCTTTACAAATGGGTCAGCTGGACAATGGGAAAGCTAATTTAGGGAAGGTTGTCCCAAGAGAAGGTGCTTTTAGTTTAATAAGCAAAGATGGACCAGTAAAAAAAATTAAGGAAAGGAAAATCTGAAAGGAAAATGAATATGGAAAACACAACTCCCACGTGGTATGTCAGAAACTCTTCTGTTACAGTACTGTATTTATAACTCCCTCACCTGGATTCTGAGTTACAGTATAAGTCACTGACAGCATAAATATAGTGTAATTTCTCTCACTATAGAGGAGCCAATCTGAATTTAGGTTGAGGGAAGCTGGCTTCGTATTATTTTCATGATTTCAGATATTCCAGAGTAGTGGGGATACCTCCAGAGAGGCCCTCAAAAACTCAATCTCCAAGCAGGGGAAATCCTACTTAGAGGTGACAATCCTGCTCAAAAGGTGAGACAAGCTGAATAAAAGCCAAAGCATTTCAGCATCTGTCCAGTTCTCCATCAAGCAGCACTGAACAGCCTTATCTGCTGAATCAAGCTCCAGACAATCTCTTACAAACTCACAGAAAATGTTTTTCCCTTGCATTTGGAGCTACCTTTGTCATTCTTGAATTCTTCTCCATGTCTCCACCACCCACTTCTGCAGCATAACCTGCTTCAAGGGAGACTTGCTGCAGGTATATCTTGCCTATGGAAGCATTTGCAATCCCCACCATTTCTCATCTTTGTTGATGTCCAGTTATGCAAACTCTTCCAGCAAATTCAGTGCAAGCCTATTTGAACAAATAAGTGCTAGAGGCTTGCTTTTAGTTCCCTACTTAAACTAGTAGAGGATCCAGGTGATGATTTCACATTAAACGAATGGAAGGACAGCAAAGCTGATTTCCCCAACAAAGTAAGAATATAGCATTTAATTTCCTTTCCCTTGTCAAGGGAGCTAAGGATAGACAGTGCTGTTTTCAACAAAAAAAATAACCCAACCCAGACCTTTGTCATCTCCGTGTAATATCCCAGAATATCCCGAAGAGAGCTTTTTCTAAAGTGGGTTGTTGTGCCACTAGCCTATCAAATGTGATCTGTTTCTGTATTATCTAATGTCACATGAGTATTTTTAAAATCAGGGTTACTTCTTCTCTTTGATATATGAATGATAAATACTAAGGAACTGGGGGACAATGCTAGGTTAATACATGGCTTTTCCAATCCAAAATTGAAGGGTCAGTGCCTTCCACCTTCTATTAAAAAAAAAGAGAAAAAAAAAACACAAACAAAAATAAACCCCAAAACAAACCACAAAAAAACCCAGAAGAAACAAAACAAACAAACAAACAAACCCAACCAACCAAACAAACAAACAAAAACACAACAAGAAAACCCCCAATTTGTTGCTTCTCTAAAAGATCTGAGTTTTAGTCCATTTTTCACCTAAATTTTCGGAATTACTATCTTTTTGGACCTATTGTGCAAAGAATAGGTAATTGATGAATTAGCTTGAAATACCCTGTCCTACATCTTGTAATATTGTGTGGATTAGAAGTTAGTTTTAAGAAGAACATACCCAGGCAAAGTAGAACAAAGAACTGATTTTCAGCTGAGGAAATAAAATCATTGACTTGGGTTGTAAGAAAAGCTTTTGGGTAGAGAGAAGGTGGCTTGCACTGGAGCAGAGAGAGCAGGCTGTTTACAAAAGCTGTAGTTGCTTAAAACATTGAAAGAACTTGTGTGCTGGTTCCTGACAACCTACTCAGATACAGAGGGAGAAATGCAAAGGGTAACCTGCCAAATAGAAATGCATCCCTCATCTCCATAGGGAATGCTGTTTAATATAGCAGGTGAGGTCTTGTGCTATATCCAAATTTAAAAGCATTGTAGTTTTCTTGATGACCAGTCCAGCCTTCAGAAGTCAACTGCTTTCACTTCAAGTTCAGATATAGTGACTGCAGCTGAATCATTACTCAATTTTGATGACATTTTCCAGGCACCCTGTTGTATGTAACCAGCTGCACAGCTCTAGCTTGATCAACTCAAAGAAAAAGCTATCATATAGACAATCACTTAGAGGTACTGCTCTAGGGTCAGAAATAAGATGTATTTGCCAATGAGTCAGTGCTCACTGTTTGGAGTGCACTCCACAGTGCTGTGGATCCTTTGCTGCCTTATGTACAAAATTCATGCATCCAATTTGGTGGCAGTGATTGTTTGACCCTTGAGTAGAGGCTTCTCAGCTCTGAGCTTGTATTTTCCAGTATGTCAGGGCAGAAACTTCCTCTGCTCCGCTTGCTGTACAAATCACTCTAGAACTGTTGGTGCTATCATTGCTGAACATTTATTGTATCCATCTTAACTGGCAGACATAAGCCACATCAAATCAAAACTTGAAACATTTAATTTTGTCTAGAAAAGTTCTCATGTTGTTCTGTCAGCGTTAACATATGCTGAGATTTTCTTTAAAAAGAACCACACTACTCAGATTTTTGTTACTTTTCTGTAATAAAACACATACCAGAGTTTCCTTTAAAATTGAGCTGTTACAAGAATTTCTGCTTGGAAAATAGAATATTAATTACCTCTCAACTCTCAGAAGGAGCATGAATCTTTTAAATATCCTCTATAGAAATCCGCATGTACTTTCTAATGCCCTCAGTAGGATTCTCACTTGATCTGGTTTCCAGCACCATCAGGAGAATAGTTTTGCTTTTCAGAGCAGTGTGCTGAGCTTTAACTGGGTGTCAGAGGCCTGTCATATGTTCATTGGAGTAGACGCAACAATTTCTAACCAGAAGTATTAACAGTACTGAAGTAACTGATCATGCGGAATCGTTTCACAGCTGATACAAGCTTTAAAGATGGTAGTAAGTGAAGTGATGGGAAACGTGGGGGCTGAGAAGGGAAGATGGAGAAGTGCACAAAACGTTCCTCACCAGAGTTAGACTCCTAAGGGCCTTCAACCTATTTAAAAAGGATCATCATTCATCAGCACCATCATAATTATCTGCTTGATCGGGAGAAGGGAGGGGTAATCAGCAAGAGATGATCAGCGTTTTACCACTGAGCTCCTTCATTTCAGTGCTTAAACTGCTGGATTGTTTCTGGAGAGATAATTCATATTTTATCATTAAAACTGCTGATCATAACCTTGTTAATATATGAATATTGCTAACACACACACACAAAAGCTAACGTGATAAAATGTAACACTTCTATTAAATTACTTAAACTAGTTTACCTCACCTCAACATTATTCCCCTCCCCACTGCTCCTCTGCCATCACAGACACTGCTTGTACATGGCACACAATCTATAAACTCTTTCCAGGAATACAAAAGCATTCTCTATGATGTTGATAAGAAACAGGACAGTCACTCTCCCCTGACATATTTGTTCTTTAAAAACAAATCAATGGTGCAGGGATTTGGCACCTGAATGCAGAACAACGGCTTGATGAGGCAAAGATTGTCTTCATTAAGGACATTAATATTCATAGAGAGTAGAAAATCTGACACAAGAGAGGACTCACTAACCTTTTCTCATATTAGATTTTTACTTCTTAACACAATTACAGTCCGGCAATGACTTAATTAATGCTGCTTTTTGTCAGGCTGCTTTAAAGAGCTGTCAATTTGGTCCTGCAGAGGCTGTCAGTGAAAGAGAAAGACAGTCATCTAGGCTAAAAAGACACAGGAAGAAATTCAAACACTTAATAACATTCAAAGTGCTATGCAAAGTCACATATCAACCTGTATTAAGGAGAGTTTTTGTCTTTCCTCTCTTCCTACTTATGCTAATATTTTCCGGGTAAAACTGGGGCTGCTGCCACCTCTAATTCTGAAGTACACAGCAGAAAATGAAGAAGGGGTCATCAAATCCTAGTGTATTTTAGTTTCAGAATATTAGAAGTATCTCAAACCCTCTATGGAGAACAGAGGAGCTAAGAACCACTCTTTATTAAATGCCTGCCAATAAAGGTTGGTCTCTGGTGTAAAAAGGCTTGTACAGTTGCCTTTCCTATTTCTGCTTCAATCTCTAGAAGTGAGGAAAGTATTTCACACTTTCCACTTAAATAACAACACCACAGAAATCATCCTGTAAGGCTGGAGGATTCTCGACAGACTAGTGAATTTTTAAGGTTATGAAGCTGGTTCAGGTCAGCTTCACAACTCTGGTGAGCAGCAAATAGTTAATGTGGCTCAGGTGACTGCATGCTTATTAAGTTATGGTAGCTTACCCGCTTGCAGTCATTTAGCCTTGTTTCATACAGCTGTTTTAGGGAAATATTTAGTACTTTTTCTGACCTACATAGAAAATTACTGTGTGGCACTGGAACCAGCACTATGTCCAGTCAGTTATAGGTGAGCTCTGCTGAGACCAGCAGCAGTTTAGGATCTGCTTTTTGCAACTATGAAAATACAGTTTTAAGAAAGCATTCATTTACTTATGTTGCATGCCTGAGTTGCATTATGATGCCCAATAACATGCAAATCCAGCTCTACAGTATGTGTCATTTAATTCTGTGGATTTTGTTGACTGGGGGTCTGATTAATGTATGCAAGTATCTGAAGGGAGGGTTTCAAGAGGATGTAGCCAGACTCATCTCAGTGGGGTAAGGCAGTAGGATGGGAGGCAATGGGCATGAACGAAAACACAGGAAATCCGACCCTAAAATAAGGAAAAACTTCTTTACTATGGGGGTGACTTAACATTGGAATAGGCTGCTCAGAGAGGTTGTGGGGTGATTTTAAGAGCTGCCTGGGCATAATCCTGGGTAATGTGGTTTAGGTGACCTGTCATGAGCAGAGAGGTTGGACTAGATGATCCCCAGTGGTTCTTTCCAACCTTAATCATTTTGTGATTGTGAAGTGCTTTAAGTGCATGATGTGAATAGAATGAGAATGTTCTTTATGCCAGCACAATAGTAATAATTTAAAAAGGCAAAGCACACAACAGCTTTGTTATATTCTAGAAGAATAATTATTTATTTCTAGTAGAAACACCTAATTGAATCAGGAAAGTTTCTCCATCTGGAGAACTCTGAAGTACTGAAGACCATGGAAGTGATGTACTAAAAGACAATACAGAAAGTTTGGATGTTAAATTTCAAATGCTGGATGCTACTTCCTGTGGTGACTAATGCTTTTTATAATGTCCTGGATGAACACTGTTTAACTAAATCTCTTTAGCGGTGGGCATATTCTCTTGATTGCTTCTAGCATTCTCTTCAGAGGTGAAAATGAAAGTAGAGTTAATTGCTGAAAAAACTTGAATTGCTTATTATTGTATTAATGACATGCCTATTATTCTTGATATATGTTGTAAATTGTATTATCTATCAAATGGGAACTGAGACATCTGTCCAAATTAATGCTGTATTTAAGGGACTTGTTAGGTATTGGACCTTCAGTGGGACCTACCATGCTATATATCTCTAAATCTACAGCTAAGATTTTTTTCAGGTTAGCAGTCTGTCATTAGCATTGAAACAGAACTACAATCATAAAATGTCTTTTAAAATGTTATTTTGTTGTTGTGTTAATTTGAATTTAATTTGTGCAAAACTTTTAGTTCAGCTTTAAATTTAGTAATGGCATGTGGGAAGGGAGAGACAAGCTTTTTAATGACAAACATAATTAAACTTTTAAACTATTTATAAGCAACTTAAAATAAGATAGTCTTTCCTCTGAAAACCTACTATAAAAAAAAGTCTGGTACTATCTTGGAGAACACAGATAATTGCTCTAAAATAATGCTATTTTGAATATCATGTGCATATATAGAGGGGCCTAGGTTTTATGTAAATAGGGCCACACCTACAAGAAATCTGTCTCTATACCAAAAAAAATAATGAAGAAAACATTGAGAGAACCTGAGAATTAGATAGGATGAGTACATATTTTCTTCCTTGGGGAAATGTTATTTGCTTTGCAGAATCAAGTCCTAGAAAACTTGGACTGAACTGAGTTATGCAGTCTTAATATGATTGAAGAATTATCTTGTTGACAAGTGCAGAATTATAGATTTGAATCTATTAGCTAAAAAGGTCCACAAACATTTGAGTAATGGCCTTCACATTTTTTTTGTTGGTCTATCAAACAAAGAATAAAAGAAATAAATCTTAAAATCCTGTAGTTACAGTGTAAAGAGACTGAATAGAATATCGTTGTGAGTGCTCCATCCCTGGCAGTGTTTAAGGCCAAGTTGGATGAAGCCTTGGGTAGCGTGGTTTAGCGTGGGGTGTCCCTGCTTATGGCACAGGGGTTGGAACTGGATGATCTTAAGGTCCTTTCCAACCCTAACTATTCTATGATTCTATGATCCTTGCATTAAACATAAATAAGCTTTTTTGATTTCACATTGGAAATGGGAACTCTGGGTCTGTGTTTCTAGCTTAGAGCTGTATATTTTTAGCAGCTGGAGAAGTACAAGTATTTTGTAATAAACATAAATGTCTTCCACTGTAATCCAAAAGAAAAGCCATCAAATTAATTTGGTATCATAGGAAGTAGGTTTAAATCAACAGGCCTTTTGCTGAACATTACTGATGGGGTAGCAATATGTCGCAGAAGCAGAATAGCTCCCATATAGAGAGCCAGGTGCTCATCTGACGTAATTCAGCGTAATTTCACTGTGGCATCTGAATTCATATTCAGACTTGGAATGTTTTATCTTCTTGCATCATGCATTCACCATGTTCCAAAGCTGGCTACTCCAGAAATACTCTATATATGATAAATTTGGTAAGGCTTTTTTTTTTTTGTTGTGATTAGTCTCGCGCTGTAACTGAGTCCCAGCATACATTAGCGTGGGGAAGTGTGGTTTCAGACATAAATTCAAGAGAGAGTTAATGAGTATGTATTTGTGAACTATCCCCTGAAGTCGGAGGTTTATTGCTTCTTCATGGACAGATTATAGTCTGCTCCTGTAGAGACAATACCAATTAAAATAAAAGGAAAAAATCACGTTTGAGAATTTTTGGTATGGTTTCAGGTAGTGCAGAAGATTACTGTTACAGTGAGACATAGCTGAAGGCAGGGGGGAGGAAATCTTGTTGATTTTTCATTCTCTTTCCTGCTTGTTCTTCTCCCCATCTTGCAGATCTTTTGTGGGTGAGCCAAATGTAATCAGGTTTGGCTCACTTGGAGGAATTAGGATGACTGAAAAGTATGCCAGATTTCAAAACAATTTCTAACAGTTTCTGTGATACTGTGTAAGCAACTGAAAATTGACATGTTGTGTTGTGCCCAAGTCAGCCAACTGCTGTCACTGAATAATTAGATTCTCTAGAAGAAGGGAAAGGTTTTTTTTTCCTGAACAAAATTATTAGAAAATAATGTAGTATCTATTTTATTTAGGGATAGGCTCAAACCCTTCTGCTCATACAAGCAAATATTTAAAAATAGTTGGAATCTGGACTCCAAAAGTATCTTTCATGTATTTCTGTGTATAAAAATATAAATAACTGACTTGGGCATTTTTATGCCAATACGTATGTCACTTGCACATGGAGAAGTCGTTGCAGATGGTTAATATTGGTTTGCTAATATAGATTAATTATTCTCTTTATTTCATATCGCACATCAATTCTACAAATTGAGTTCTAATATCAGACATAGGTTATGATCTAATTATGGCTTGATCTGTCATAGAGTAACTACAATTTGAGGATAGATATAGTGCCTGATTCCCCAGGAACTTCTACCTCTGCAAACTGACTACAGCTGGGGACAGAGCCATTCCGCTTTTTCAGCCTTTATGTCCCTTTCCACTCCTATAGAAGAAGTATAAGTGATAGCACAGTCAACAGTGAAAAATCATGGCTAGTGAAATAACAAGGTAGCATTAGGTGAGGAATCCCAATCTGGTAGAGCCATGCACAGGCAATGTGCTCACTTCACGCCCTTGAGACTGATGTGAAAATGCTAATCTTGCCTGAAGAGATCTGGAAGACTGCATGGGAGAGATCTTCAGGAGAAATTTGCAGCTTGTATCAAGCTGAAAATTGGAATAGGGACTATTTTCAGTTGACGAGAAACTGAATATAGCCGGCTTCAGCATGAGCTCACAGCCCAGAAACCAGCCGTATACTGGCCCGCACCAAAAGAATCATGATCAGTAGGTCAAAAGAGGGGATTCTGCCCCTCTGCTTGGCTCTCATCAGATCCCACTCGGAGCACTGTGTGTAGTTCTTGTGCCCTCAACACAAGAAGGACATGGTGCTGTGGGACCAAGTCCAGAGGAGGCCATGAGGATGATCAGGGGACTGGAGCACCTCCTGTATGAAGACAGGCTGAGAAAGTTGGGGCTGTTCAGCCTGGAGAAGAGAAGGTTGCATGGAGACCTCAGAGTAGCCTTCCAATATCTGAAGGGGGCCTATAGTGATGCCAGAGAGGGTCTCTTTATCTGGGGCAGTAGTGATAGTAAAAGAAGTAATGGGTTTAAACAAGGGAAGTTCAGGTTAGATATAAGGAAGTTCTTTATTGTGAGGGTGGTGAGGCACTGGCACAGGTTGCCCAAGAAGTGATAAATGCTCCATCGCTGGTGGTGTTCAAGACCAGGTTAGACAGAGCATTGGTTGACATGGTTTAGTGCGAGGCATCCCTGCCCATGGCAAGGGATTGGAACCTGATGATCTTAATTTTTTTTCCAACTGACTATGATTAGAGAAACTAAGCCAAATTAGGACTTTTTGGTTTTGGTTTTTTTTTTTTTTTCCTGCTTGCTCATATTTTCCAAGCTTTTTTTTTCCTCCTTTTTTTAATTCCATCAAAAAGCAGCACAACTTAAAACCTACTATTTTTATCTTATTTGAAGCCTTATCTGATAGCACCTTCTCATCTGTTCTTTCTAATTGATTGCACTCCTTCCAATTTGTTGTTTGAGTCATCTTTTTGTAAGGATTGAGAATAATTCTTCAATCTGTAGAAGCGCTACTTGTGCCCGTATTTTTAACAGAAAAGCCCAGTGCAAAAGTTATGTGACAACAATTAATGAAAAATATTTTTATTCTGAAAGTGTTTTTTCTTCCAGCCTAACTCTTGCCAGAACTCCTTCGGTTTGTAAATATTTCACAAAGGTGATGTTAGGGATAAATACTATATATATATTTGAAACGTCTACTCCTTCTTCTTCCATTAAATTCAGCTGCAAAATTCAGTTAATAGTACTGGAGGGGTTGGAGGTAGGAGTCTTCTTCCTTCCTTGAAAAATCCCACCCCCTTATTTCTTTAGATCCAGCTGTAAAATTCCTCATATTTTTCTGGCACTGTTACAAATGAGAGATAAATAATAAACAGTTTCTCTCCGGGCATCCAGAGCTACACATATAAATCTATATTAAATCCAAGGTTAATGATTGATTTTCTGTTTTATTTGCTGTGGGGAGCACTTTCTGAAGGAAATCCTGTCTAAGTGGTAAAATAGCATTCTTCAGAGTTTCTTAAGCAAAATGAGACATTTAGTCTTGACCGTCCTATTTTGCAACATGCAACCAGTGCGTAGTAAAAGAGAATAAATCTTATCTTTTTATGTCTGTCAATTGGAGAGAAAAAACCCTAAACCTTTTTATTTTTTTTTTCTTTTCCAAAACTATTTTATATCTGTGACATTCCTAATTTGACTGGTTCTTGCAGAGAAAAGTGCTATACTTCTCATTAGTACTTTGCAGTTATCCCTTCCCTAGCTGAGGTGGAAGAAGCTTTAAATCATGTGGGAGAATGGGGAAGGGAAAAGAGAAAACAAGCTTTTTGAACCCTGTAATGTAAATGTGCAGACAATTATTCATTATTAACTGCCTGAAGCATCACACCTCTCTCACCTTTGCTGGAATGTCTGAACATTAGGGTAAACAACACACTGCTGTCTTATCATAATGCGGTCTGCTTCACTGCAGCAAGAACTTGTCAGAAACAGATTGTGATGTTGACTTCTCAATAGGAGAAAAAAAGGGCCTAAATTAGACTTCTATAAAAAGAATATTGCATATTTATTTCCACAATAACACCAAGGAAAAACGTTAGTCAAGAAGCAAGCAATTGGGTGAATAAATAAGCTTGTCTTTGTTCTCATCAATTAAGTTATTACATCAGTTGGAAAACCAGTGAATTATAATACAGATGTTTAATGAAACACTGCTGTGCCTATAAGTCAAACTCCTATTTTGTGGTGTGATTTTGGCTGCATAGTTTTGTATGTGTTAAACCGTATTTATTAGCTGATACCCATTATTATTTTGAGCAAGGTATAATTCAGTTGTCAGGCCCCAGCTCTGGGAAGGAGATTTAATCAGTGAGAGCCCGCTTTGCTGCTGAGCATAAAACAATGCGGGTTTCATGAAGCAATCACACCAGTGTGAAAAAATGGGATTAATTAGTATTGTACAAGAACAGGCAGCATGCTCATTAAAACCTTGTGAGCTGCCTCTTGATAAACTGCCACTTGATAGGGCCGCATTAATGTGACAAGGCAAAGACTTTATTTCCAAATCCTTTCTGATTATATCTCACTTTTAAGTTACCTGAATTGACTCTCTAAGGCTTTTGGAATACAAAGATCAAAATTGCAGCAAGAGATCCCCAAGACACCTGGACAAAGGAGCCATGCTCAGATAGTAAGGCTTCAAAAGACAACTCTTTTTTTGAACTCCCATTCAAACATAAATCAATAGCTGTAGAATGAGGCAGCTCCAAAGGTGGTAAATTTGCATTTACACTCAGCAGGTTGGGCTGGAACTTACTTGACAATTAGCAGCTATCTAATGAATCCCATATAGTTCTGCACCTATCTGCTTACCAAGAGCTTCATATGTTTGTCAGTACATAAAGCCTTATGAATATTCTTACAGCTTCCATTATGCTCTGAGGAAAGGGGAGGAAAAGATACGCACTTCCAGCTGCACATCTGTTTCTCATAGTTTGGGTTGGCCACTGAAGAACTTACAGTCATGTATCTTTTTTTATCCTTTCTTTTAGAAGCATTCACAAACTAAAAATGTAGATTCCTACTAGTGGATTTGTTTCTGCATGACAAAACATAATAGGAGACATGCCTGAATAACAACAGTAAACGTTGGATAGGATGTATTTTTGATCTCATGTGTTATTTTCCTTTAGGCATCATGTTTTATTCCTTCCTGAGTTTGTAGTGGTTCTGATGATTTACTTGCACATAATCTTGGCATTTTTCTTTCTTTCTTTTTTTTTTTTTGTTCCTTTTCCTTTTTGTGAATTAGTAGCTATAATGAAATTATATCTGAAATTCTAATAGTTAACCAAATCTATCAGCTGTTTCATGATTCATAGCTGCTCCAAGATGCTGACTTTCCATGTAGCTTTAGCTGACATTGTATGTAAGGCAATTGTAATGCAGTACAGTTACCTGTCAGCATATATTTGTAGGTGTGGAAAATGCCACTCAGAGAACAGAGATCTCATATTCCCTGAAGCTTTTCCCAACTATTTTATTTTTAAGTAAAAGCATCTTGTTAAATCTCAACACCCTATTAAAATAATGCTATCCACCAGTGTTCAGTTACCAATTATTAATTGTTTTCAACTGTACAGGTGTAATCCCACCCATAGCTATCAGTGAGAGGCATCACACTGGAGGCAAGGTACCTGAGCTACCTAGATATGGATAAGTACAATGCTTTACAAAGTGATGTGTTGCAATATTATTAATTTAAACCCTTAGATTTCATTGTTGTGATCTGGGCTACATGATGCAATGCAAGATGACAGCCATTGAATTAATAGAAAATGGGATTCATCCCTTGAAATTTCACACAAAATAGAAGCAGGAGACAGACAAAATAAAGGGAGATGGATAGACAGACTGATAATGCCACTAATACTTTTAAATTTTAACAGAATGGGTGAGATTATTTTAAAACACTAATGGTATTTATCAACAGCAGGGGGAAAAAAAATCATGCTCCTTCCCTCCCTCCCTCTCTCTCTCTTCTTCTTTCTCCCTTTCGTTGATTGCTTTGTTGAGCAAGTCAGTGAATATTTTACACTTTGTTTCTTTTATTTTAGCAAATGAACTGCCTCGAGCTAATGTAGTGTAAGTGGAAATTTCAAGCACCAATGTCTACTGCAAGATCCAATAATAGGAACTTTCTTTCCCTCCTTGCTGCTACACTGCGTTACAGAGCTAACTCCCCAATGCCTCCAGGTAGTCACATGCCTGATTTATGATTATAAACTATAGCTCTGGAAGAGGTTAGCTAGGTACCTTAAATCATTGCTTTTTCTCTAATGAGCTGGGGTCAGAGGGAAAGTACAGTATGCAACAGCTTTATCTGGTTGTTACTTACGTCCTACATGCTTACTCCTCCATGTTTTTTGGTTGTGATAGTGGTTTTATGTAATTTTAATTGCTAAAGCTGTTTTACTAAAACATGTTACTGAAAATTTAGGTAAATAAGGTTTTGTGCTGTTATTTATCACTTATCCTGGTGCAAATTGGAGCTAGGCATCTATTTCAAATGTGGCACGGACAGCATCAAAACAGAGAAAGACAAGATAAAGATAGGCAACACCCACCTAATAAAAGGGGTGGTGTCTTTTCCAGTTAACATTATGCCATAATATTGAACTCTGTTCTTGTCTGATATCTGTATCAAACCATTGTACCAGTATCTCGATAGAATAAGACTTGTTGGGGATGGACTCTTCATTAGGGACTGTAGTGACAGGACAAGGAGTAGCAGGTTAAAACTTAAACAGGGGAAGTTTAAATTGGGTATAAGTATTGGGTATAAGTAAATATATATTTACTGTTAGGGTGGTGAGGTACTGGAATGTGTTGCTCAGGGAGGTTGTGAATGCTCTATCCCTGGCTGTGTTCAAGGCCAGGTTGGACAAAGTCTTGGGTGGCACGGTTTAGTGTGAGGTGTCCCTACCCATAGTAGGGGGTTGGAACTTGATGATCTTAAGATCATTTCTAACCCTAACTATTCTCTGATTCTATGTTAAAGATGCCTGAAATATGCAAATACAGTAATATTCAAGATATTGTCACAGGTTGGTGTAGAGATTGATTTCAGACTAATGTTATTAATCTGTCTGAGAGTTTATGGAAGAGTGGGATTATTGTGTAATCTCAAGGTACCCCTTATGCAGATTAGTCTTGAACATATAGGACTTAGCCAGCAGGTCACCCTATCTTACTGACCTTGACAACACTTCTATGTCATATTTTTATATAAATAAACTTTTTTCAGGCAATTTTTTTCCAGTGGATTCAGTACAGATAGACTTGTTCTGGTATAAGGCCTGTTAAACAATTTGTACTTCAAAGTCCTTTACTTATAATCATCTAAAAGACATTACTAGTTGACTTTCTGTGCCACTCACTAGCTTAATAGAGTATCAGGCACTTAATGCATGCTCACATAACTCTTGTCAGTCAAGTGCATCAAAGCAACTGATCATGTCACCTTCTTCGTAAAGCAACCCATGGTTTGGAATTAGAGAGATAAAATTCTTCCTGTCAGCAGCTCTTCATATCAGCAATTCAAAACCATGACTTGGTACTAAAAGCATCTCTTCAGTAGCCTTGCACCTCTGCAGAAATATTAAACTTTGTATATCTGCACCTATAGGGATTTCTAAGCAGAAGATGAGAGGTTATTTTACTAATCTAGTAGTATTTGAGTGTGACTTTCTTCTGCCAGCTAAAGCTTCAGGCAACAGAAGTATGTGGGTCTGGTTCTTGCCTGTTCTTTCACATCGGAGGTCCGACTTTGATAGGAGCTATACACAATCCACTATAATACCTGAATTGTTGGATAGACTTGATACTTATCTAGTTATTCCCTCATCATGTACTGTTGAATGTTGCTGCCAACATAAAGTTTGTCCCTTTTGAACAGCATCCTGTTTTTTCAGACCATGTCTGAGCTGTCATGATCATTTTGAATTCCAATCTTGTCTTCCAGCATAGTCACAATTTGATGCTATCTGCAGATGTAATAAGCATAATCTATTCTGTCAATGAGGTCACTAATGAAAATATTGAATAGTACCAACCCCAGTCCCCTGTGGAGCCTCACTTCGTACAGCCTCCCATTCTAGCCAGGAACCTTTGCTAAATATTCTAACAGTTTTGAAACTGATTATCTATTCACCCTAGTATTGTTTTATCTGAACAATGTTTCCTTAGCTTTTCAAAATCTTTTACAGCAATCAGAAAGTTAATGACACCTATTGCTTTCTGTCCACAAAATCTCCATCCTTGTAGAAGAAAATTACATTGGTTCAACATTCAGTCTTCAAGAACAAAATGTCCAAATCTTCAGCATGTTATCACTGCAGAATACAGATAATATGCTGCAGAGATTCACCAGAAACTTAGAAGGAGCTCCTTTATGATATCCTAGTTAGTTGGTTTTCCCATTTCTTAGACTTCTGTTTTGTCCTTTCACCCATTCTTCAATATTTTTCAAGAATAACTATTAATACTACTAAGCTTTAGTGTTTTTACATGAGAGGATGGGTAGAAAGGACTTCAAAGCAGGCAAATAAATTGAAAATATCTAAATTCTCCAGATATTTTCTAACTTTTCTTATCAAGGACAATAACCTTGTGGTGAAACTCTCTTCATGCTGCAACCCACCCTGAAAAAGGTAATAAATACATAGGCCACCCTGAGGACATCTGCCAATGGCTTTCTCTACCTTTTGAGTTGAAGAAAGTTCAAAAGTTAGCACAATCCAACTTCACTTGGACTTCCTTTCACTAAATTAGAGTGATTTCTTCTTATGGCTGATGTTGTTTGTATCTCATTTTGTACCATGGATTTTCTTACTGCATACCTTGGATCTTGCCTGGAGAGTTAGAATCCCTTATTAGCTTTGGAGTGTGAGCCTTCCATTTTCCCATGAAAAATTCTGTGCACCTGATCTTTCTGTGTTAGCAATTCAAGGAGGTTCATTCCACCAGTGACAGGTCCATCTGTAACTACTGTCTTTCAACATCCCGGAACACTTGCTCCTGGAGGTTGAGTATCCTTATTCACTGTCTGCCATTTCTTTCGTTTCCCCAGAGTTTCTGATATAAATGTTGGAGACAGGTACTGGGGTTGCTTGGACCTGAATTTGATTCAGTAGCATTAGTGCCAATCTGCTGGAAAAGGGCGAAGTCTCAAGAAGCGCTCTTTCTCCCACCTTAACTCTTGTCAGGTGGTGGGCTGACACATTGCACTCCTTCAGAATTACTGCTGTTCCATCAAAGATTCAATCTGGGCCCTCTGTGTAGCAGTGTGAAATATTTCTCTACTGTAAATCACATAGTACAGAGAGAATCCTCAAGTTGTTTTCATGCACAATCATACAGGAACCTAATTTTCTGTGATGGCTGCTTCAGTTATTGCATCACAAAAATTTCCCGCTATGGAGCAGCAGGTTTCATTCATTCCATCACCACCTATAAATAAGGGTTGTGACTGGAATAGGTCATGAGAGTTACTCCTGAGAAACCACATATCACATTATCTGTGAAGAAAATGTGTTTTAAATTGCATTCTTCTAGCTACATCTTGGTTGCTACATAGTTCATTTCTGAGCATGCTAAATGGCATTCTTAACACCAGTGATGCAGCCCAGAAAATGATTGTTCAAAATGCTTATAGAATCCTAGAATAATTTAGGTTGGAAGGGACTTCTGGAGGTCATCTAGTTCACTTGGGGAAGGTATGAGTTGATGCTTGAGAACCATAACATACTCCCAAGATTAGATTAGTAGGAGCTTTAAAGTTTCCTTAAGTGACAGAACTCTTTTCGTATGCCATCAAAATCAATAAGTTATGTAGTTTACTGTAAGAAACTTATGAACGTTTCAGTTCACTTTGCTCTATATGCACTTCTGAGAAAAAAAAAAAAAGTCCATTTAGATAGACATTCCAAATGATAACTCCCAAACCTCAAATTATTCATTATTTTTCACCATCTTTGAAATATGCTTGCTTGCATGGACTAAAAATTAATCATGGAAATTTTTCAATATACTCTTGATATCAGCTGACTGTCTGTCATCACAATGGAAGGAAGATGGTGGAAGATTGTGTGTGTGGACAAGGCAAAGGAATACACAATTAGGTGTACTTCCTGTCTCTGGTTTGTCCTGTGTGTTTAGAGCATTTACCTTTGAGATTTTACTTCTGAAGCTGCCCAGTTATCTCATATGACATGTATTGGATTCCACCTGATCATGGAAGAGTGTGATCAATGCTTGGAGGGACCTTTTTTCTAGTTTTCTGAGACTATGCTCCCCAAGGCTGTTCTATGTGAGAAGGACTGGCAGAAGCATTAACTTCAATTGAGCTCTGATTAGCATTTTGCCTTGTTCCCACAGGTTCTCCAGGCAATCCAAGCAGAGAAAAGCCAACACTTTGAGGAACTTGGAAAAGGGGAGGAATACTTCTGTATGCATCCATCGTGCCAAAGAAGCTGCTTCCGTCTGTGTATGTAGGTGCTGAGTTCCACACCCAGGTCTCAGGTAGGATGTCTTGTAATTAAATATGTGGGGCAACAAGTAAAAATTATTAGGAAAAATTTAAAAGGTGTACAAGTCTGACAGTCTTCAGCAGCTGTCATCATATAATCTTGTGTATTAATCTGGTGTTCTTCTTAAGAAGAAATCCTTGTGATAATTATTTGAAAGTAGTTGAAGGAAACCATCCAGAATTTTAACCACTCTTGAGTATATAAGCTAGAGAACGGAGCTGGCTTTCACTGTCATATTTTGTAGCTGATTTTACACTATTAAGTTTAAGTAAATTTAAAAATTGAAGCTGTAATCCGTACTTTAATATTGATATAGTCCCTGGCATTTTGACCTTGCCAATCAGCCAGAGTATTTCAACAGCTATCAGCAGGATAATTCTCACATGGTTGGTTGCAGAATTAAGCATGTTAAAAGACTATTGACTCATTTCTGGAATATCAGGAGTTGGACATCTCAGTAAACTATGTTGTCTTCAAGTAGAATGACTCATCCAATACAGTCAATGCTTCTAGATTTTTATGGACAATACATTTTAAAAAATGATAATTAAAAAAACCCAAAACAAATTGTTCTGCAGCATAGTATTACCAAGCTAATGGTGCTAAAGGAACTTAGAGATTTATATACAAACACTCAGACACCAGGCATAGGCCCAGGATAGTGTTTGTACCAGCAGTCCAAATAATCACCAGGTGATTAAGGTCTTCTCTAACAACAAAATTCACTGTGGATCTCCTGGACTATGAAGGGGATTCACTCTGCCTGTGTTTTGAATAATCAGGGGGCTGGTGATGCAATATATATTCTGGAACACTTTGCCCATGTTATCGGAATGCTCACAATGCCAGAGTTATGGGAAATATATCATCATCCATAGACTGGAGTTTATACAGAATATTACTCTGCCATAGGATCCCTTTATCTACATTCTAGATGGCCTGACAATGACTCCCCAAATGCCTGAAGCCAATTTAAAAAGGATACTAAGAGCACTCTAATAGCTGAAGTTATTACTACTAAAGTGTAAATCAATGCTGTGTGTGTGTTCCAAGAAGGAAGAGCGGGTCGGAATGAGCTTTGTCTTAATGGAAAGAGTATTTTAGACAAATTCTTTGTATGTGGAGGCAGATTCTACATGTGTGGCACCATATTCTGCAGTTGGATCTATTGGCCTCCCTTTTTCTGTAGTGAAAGGTGAATTTGCTTAGGTTGGGACAAGCCTCCACTGTTGCTGTTTTTTCCTGATGAATACATAAACCTCTTTAGTTTTGCTAGATAAGTATTGAATGTGAACCAAAGCTGGGCTGTATATACAAAGCAAATATGTGAGGAGCAAGAGGAGGAACATAAGAATGTAATGCTGCATCCTCACCCTGCGGTACCATCTGGGTGCTGCACCCAGGCTGGTGCAGCCCAGAGGAACTCAGCCCCTACCAGTCTACTTCTTTCTCTCTCTTGCTAGCCATTACCTCCTAGTCTTTGGTCTCTGATGCAGTGCTATGCCATTTCTACTAGCAAATATTTATTCCTAATTTTAGCAGTGATGAATAGATCTGTCAGGCACTTCTTGTGGATTGTATGCTAACGCACACCAAAAATATGAGTTGAGGTCGTGGGCTGTGCCTAGTTCTGGGGCGTAGGTTTTCTCACCCCTGATTTATATACAGCAATCTCCTGACAGTGGCTTTAGTCAAAGGGGATGTAAATCTTCTAATTTCTGCTCATCTTGAATAGATTCTGCGCTCTGAATACCATGGATTTTTAGGGATTACTAGTGGGGGCCCAGTTATGGATGTGATCCTCTATCTTTACCTGCCTCCAGTTATCCAGAGATAATCAGATATTAGAGAAGGTTGGAAATTTGTCTCCTATTAATAATTTAAAAAAAAAAGTGATAAAAGACTCTGATCTTGCCAGTGTCATAAGTAATGTCACATAGTAAAGTGACTGGCACTAGCTGTAGGCTCAGATATGCCAATTATAATTAAAGCCATTATTTTCAAATATAGTTCAGTTTATTCCTGGTGAAAAGTAAAGAGAATTTTAGAGTGACAAATCTCACTGGAAAATGTGAACTTGACAAAAAAAGGCTGTGGTTTTTGACTACCTGTAATAATCTGATATCAGGCTTGAAACGGATAGTATGTTAAAACATGTATTTAAAATAAGTGTTGACCAACCTAACATACTGTACAATATTAGAATATGTATGTGCCTGTCAGAATCATCTTGACAAAGCAAAAGATGACTTACAAGGCAGAAGTGACACTTAGTTCCTAGAGTAACAGCCTTCAAACATCTGTAGTGTGGCTTTCAGAAAGGTACTGAACCATTATCCATTGCAAATTTGATGTTCATTCACAGTTTTCTGGAAGGGAAACCAAATTGTCATCAAATTTCATGAACTAAAACCAAAGATAGTGCTCTAAAAAACCCCAACCAAACAGTGAAGCTGTATTCTTTTTTTCAGGCAATTTTGGGGGGGTGGTTATTTACTTACAGCAGAGTACAGATAATGGTTGTCTTCTGTAAAGCTGTATAACACCCTGAGAAACCAACCAGCCTTGGTGAGTTTCTTTCTTAAAATGAATGGGATTCTTGGAGATGACTGTAGGAGAACATAAAATGCAGACACAAAGTAGCTCCCCCAAGCAGCAGCTCATTCCTACGAAGGCAGCTTTAAGCTTCAGACAAAAGGGATGAGAAATGGAAGGTATGTACTACATAAGGAAATCTCCCAAAGGCTCCAAACCCTCTACCCCAGGATATGTCCCAGCGGAACATGCTGTTTGGGGCTATAGCTGTTCTGAAGATACAGCCTCTGTCATTGGCAACCTAGAACTGAAGGTTAACTGGCAGGTGATGAAACAGAAATTTTGCCACTGACCTTTGCCTGCTATTGAGTACTCCAGTGCTGCTCAAATCCAGTGGTAGTTAGTATTTCTCTTATTCTGGCCGCCTTTTAGCTCCATTTGCACAAGGTGATGGCGCATTTGTGCTCTCAGGCATTTGTTCAAATGCCTGCCCTACTGCTGGCCACCAGAGATTACCCTGAAAACCGACTACAGTGCAGCGATCTGAGGTCTGGTGTTAAGACAAGGTATAGATTAAATTCCTGCTTGCACTGCAGGTGACTGGGATCTAAGCGAGAAAAGTTGCTGTAGCTGAATTTTTTTCATTCTTGTCTACTGCATTGGGCAGCTGTTTTGTCCTTACTGGCAGTCTTAAAATCTTGGCTTTGTTTTCTGCCCTGTAATCTGGTGTTGATGTCCTTTATGTTCCCAAACCCTCTGCTTAAAAGTGTTTCCATTTGATATGATTAATAGCTCTTGCGAGTGATCTCTATTAAGGACTCAAAGCTCAATTTCAAATATTTTTGTGGCGCTTCTGGTGGGCCTTGCTGGGATAAATTAAGCCTATTTTTCTCCTGATTGCTTCGTTGGATCTCTTTGTAACTTCACCTTGTATTCCTTTCTGTTCAATACTTTTCAAAGTACTGAGAGTTTAAAGAGGTACAATAAATCCCAGATCAGTTTTTAATGACCATGGTAAGCCTGCTTGTAATATGTCAGTAAGCTGAGCCTAAAAGCCAATGGGGAATAGGCCATTTCTGCCTTAGTAATTGCCTCCACAGAAAGATTTATAATGTCATTATCTGAATCTACAAGAAATAACTCATAGAGCTGAAATACCCTAAAAAAAATATTACAATTCTCTTAAAATCTAGTCATTCATAAATGCTAAATCATAAAACTTTTTTCAAGATGTTTTATGTTAAAAATAAAACACAGTCAAAATATAAATGTACTTTTCTTAATCAGATTCTTTGTTCTTTATGTATCTGTTTTCCATGCTGTAACTTGGGCAGAGGAATGGTGCAGTGCACAGCCCAGATCTAGCACTGCACTGCTGAAAACACAAATGAGTGCTGAAAAACCACAAAAAGGAAGAGCATTCCCAGTCATTTTTCTTTATTTATGTGTGATTCCAGGGGGGAAAAGGGTTAGTTAGCACTGCAATAAAATTAATTTTAGCAATAAAAATCACTCCCCCCTTTTCTCTTTCCACCATTTTCCCATGAAAAGCCACACTAAATGTCCTGATAAATGTACTGCGGTACTGGTTTAAGCCATTTCAACCGCCTTCCTTTGCCCTTAGCATTCCCCAATCAGAAGATATCATTCATTTCTTTCAAAAAGCAGGAAATGTACTCTTCAATTTGCCTGGTGTTTAATAAAGTGCTAGAATTACCATAGCTACCCTCATCTTCTGATGCTGTAATACACTGTGAGATTTATACTAATTTCAACCAGACTATATTCTTCAGTATAGAAAGCTTGTACACTTAAAGGGCACTGTCAGTGTGCTTTTTAATCATGAACTCCTATAAGCGAGGACTCAGTTTCTATTTCCCTGAAGATTTTTAATTGTTTTACTTTTTCTCATTTGTTGTTTGTCCTGTGTCTGTCTGAGCTTTATTGTTGCTTCTGGGTGGTTTTACCATGGCTGTTTTATTATTACTTTTTATTCATTGTTTAAATAAATATTATTCACTGACATCTCAGGAGATGTGCTGTAGTGCAGTTGCTTTAACTCAGTCAAGTGAGTCCTAAAATCAGTGAAAGGTTTTTAGTTTGATGTAGTCTGATTTTAATCTGAAGTTCAAATTAAACTTTTCCAGGGTCCAATATCTGCTCTTAGACAGCAAATTATAGAGGCTAACACCCTTTTAAAGTGTGGCAGCTCTGTTTATTAACTTGAATATGTCCAGGATTTCATCCCATGTCTTATGTGCTTCAGAGCACAGACATGTCTATATGTAATAAATTATTATTCATTTCTTGTGAGCATCATGAACTTTTGGGTTCTTTGCTTCAAAGAAATGAGCTCCCTGAAATGGAAATTATTTACCAGTCAGGGCACTCTGGTCATCATTACATCACCTTGAACCTAAGAGGTCTGTGAGAATAACACTGACAGATGTGTTTCCTGATTTTAAAAATGATTTATAAGCAAGCAAATGTGTGCTTCTGCCTCTGGATATGTATATCCAATTCTTATCAATATTAGTGAGAATATTTCTTTACCCAGAGATAAAAATACATTGTAATACACCTTAAAAATACATTGTAATACACCTATCATCTGTGAGCCTGTACTGTATGCCTCATAACTTTACTTCTAAATCTTTCCCTGATTTCTGAGGCAATGTGATGTGTGCTTTTCAGCACTGAACTCTGTGAAGAAGTCAATGACAACTAAATGAAACTGGAGTTTTGGAGTGGTCTGTCTTAAGTTGATGTGTTTATGAAAGAAAAAGAAAAAAAGTCAGGTTTTCTATGAAAGCTCTTTTTTCCTTAAGAGCTGCTGCACACTGAATACAGTCAGATTTATAATTTGAAGTAAACTTGATTCACTGTTGATCATTAGGCTTTTAAACCTAATCTGAATTGAGATCAGAGTATAACAACTAAAATAAAAATCCTTGTACTGAAAAGCCTATTGAAAAAAACACAGTCGATGCAAGGTGACAGTCTGGACTGAGCTGTCTTGGGCCACATCCTTAAATGGGAGGAGTACAAATTCACTTCCATCAGGATTGTTGATAATAGGATTGTAGGAGACAGAACCTAACCACAATGAAGGATGAAAGAATATTGAAATATCCTTTTTGCTCCTTCTGTTAGAAACTCATCCTATAAGAACCTGGGTGAAATAATGAATTGAGGTTGGTTAGGATTAGTCTCAGGTTATTCACTTGGTGCCATGCTTCTTCACTATTGTATGTAGCAAATGTTTCCTGACAGGCTAACTAGGAATAATAAAAGGATAAAGGACTCTGGTGACATACTGAATGTTACAATTGTTATTCCTGTCCTCTAAATGTGGTTTACCTGTAGCAGTGTCAGAGGCGACTATTCCCAGAGCCCAGGCAAATAGAAAGATGAGCTGCTGGGGGATAAGTGTGCTCACAGCTGCTGTGCTCAGTGCTGCAGTTAGTACTGCAGTGTCTGCCTGTGGGAGGCCTCTTAAAGTTTATCAGACTGTGTAAGTGTGGGGCTTGTTTCTTTGCAGAAGTTATTTGGGAGGGGAAGAAGAGAAGGAATGTGCTTATTTTTTCCCGTTGTGCAAATCATTACCCATTTAACTGTTTCATCCCTTCTTTAAGATGTATTTTTCCATGAGATCTTTAAAAAAGGATTAGCCACTGTTTAAATGATGAACTTAACTGGCAACTTTACTGATCAGTTAGCAAGTTTGGATCCAAAACATATCCTGAAGTTGGACTGCTGACTCAACGCACACTAAGCAAGGGTGAAGGTGTGAGTGTTCACTTCTGTCTTGAGGTAAATACACATACTGGCTTATGTGCAAACTTGTTTCTTCTGCAGCTAACATAAGAACTTGGACATATGTATTGCACAGTTGTTACCTTAAATCAAAATACTTTTACTTCTCGTAAGAGGTACTGTATGATTTCTAACCAGTGGTCAGAGGGTAAGGCCTGCCTTATATTCCAAGCTAATGCTACTGATAGTTCTCTTTAATAGCATCCCCTCTTTCATCAAAGTGAGTGTTGCATGGACAAGTCCTAGATCTGAAGTCTCTGATGGTAAATACAGTTTCTTGCCTTAGCAACATGTTCTTTACCAAGTAAGAAAAATGTTGTGGCTCCTCTTGGAAATTATTGTTCTTATTCACAGAATCACAGAATCACCAGGTTGGAAGGGACCTCTAAGATCATCAAGTCCAACCCATGCCCTACACCTCCACTAAGCCATGTCAGAGAATGACAACTTCACAGCACCTCAGCACCAGTGGTGTCTGTGCAAGAAGACAGTGCACATCTCAGAACAGCTGAGGAATGCTGTCATAGCATTTAAGTAAAAACTTCTTTTTTTTTTTTTTTTTTTTTACCAAAAAAAAA
>NDXB01018281.1:55406-88258 GCA_002631895.1 Agapornis roseicollis
TTTTTTTTTTTTTACCAAAAATAAAAGCTGTTGAATTTAGTAAATTGCATCACTGTTAGTGCTGTGAGGAAATGCCTTGGTCTGTACAACTAGAGTAATTAATTATGGGTGAGAAATCTCATCATGGGAAATGGAAAAAGGGCTCTAATAACTAATAAGCATACGGTCAATTAATTTCAGGTTTCTCTGAAGAGGATGGTTCTCGGAGGGAGGCATCTAAGAAGTTGCTTGTTGGATACATTTAAGCTAGAAAGGAAAGCTAGAGACGGACAGACCATTACAGGGAAGGGCAAACAGTGCACATGCTAAATCCCTTTGCTGTTATGGGTCCTACACAGTTAACATAGTTTATTGTTCTGCATTCTTTTTCACTGTATCACATGTGCAAAAACTTTGGGTGAATAGTTTCAGGTTAAATAATCTTTGAATTATTTAGAAACCATGACTATGGTATGGGTAGTTTAAGGACCTTATTTCTATCTCTGGCTTCTAAATTTGCATGCAACTTTTCAGTCTCAAAACCAACTGCACCAACAGAACTTGAGTTTGGATAAATTGCTCTAACATTGTCCCATGTGTAATGTATACTAATGAAATATAAGTGTACAGGTCAAAAGAGAAATATTTAATGGGAGTGTTTACCAGTTGGTGATGGGAACGGAGAGCTCAGAATATACCAAGACAGAGTAGTTAGTGAATCTGTCATACACATAAATCAGCCACACTCCCTCTGCATTTCTAATTGTCTCCTTAAAAAGGTTTTAGTCAACCCCTTAAAATGATGATCACACAAATGCATTTTTATATCACTTGTTTGCTTTTAGTTATGCAAATTTGTTCAAAAGAAACGATGTACTCAAAATGCTCTAAAATTTTTAAAACCTACAGATGTCTCTGGTGTAAGATAATATGGGAAAAAAGGAAATAATTTAATGCTCTCCAGCAAGATATGGGAATGTACTGGTTTGGGGTTCAAGGCTGGATCCAGGTATAAGTAAAATAGGACATTGGTTAGGGCAGTAATGAGGGCTGGGGAGAGTGACAGTATTATGGTCTGTCTTTATGGTATTCTGCAGGGATTCCATTTCAATAGTAGCTTACCAGAATTGAATTGAATTATACTGACTGAAGCCTGCTTTCAGCTGTGAATATGGTTTGTTTTTTTTTCCATAGAACACCAGTCTAGTTAAGGTTGGAAAGAACATTAAGATCATCCAGTTCCAACCCCCTGCCATGGGCAGGGATGCCTCACACTAGATCATGTCGCCCAAGGCCCTGTCCAACCTGGCCTTGAACACTGACAGGAATGGAGCATTTACCACTTCTTTGGGCAACCTGTTCCAGTGCCTCACCACCCTCACAGTAAAGGATTTCTACCTTATGTCTAATCTGAACTTTTCCTGTTTAAACCCATTACTCCTTGTCCTATCACTACAGTCCCTAATGAAGAGTCCCTCCCCACTATCCTTGTAGCCCCTTCGGATACTGGAAGGCTGCTTTGAGGTCTCCACGCAGCCTTTTCTTCTCCAGGTTGAACAGCCCCAACTTTCTCAGCCTGTCTTCGTAGGGGAGTGCTCCAGGCCCTTATCATTCTTATGGTCACCTCTGAACTTGTTCCAACAGCTCCATGTCCTCATGTTGAGGGCATCAGAACTGTACACAATACTCCAACTGGGGTCTGACAGGAGCTGGGTAGAGTGGCAGGGTCACCTTCTTCGACCTGCTGGTCAAAGAGGTTCCTGGAAGGCATCATCATAATAATAATAATAATAATAATTCTTCAATTAATTTCTTAAAAATGCCAATTGAAATGAACTTTTCAATGTCCCCAGGTTACTTCTGAACAGGCAAATTAACTCTCTATACTTAGCTTTAGGAACAGTGGCCAAAGAAATGATGAACAGCTTTGGAAAACCTGGAACTTCCTTCTGTGGGTAAATATTATCATTCACTGCTTGGGTATTCAGCAAGCAGCTGCCACCCTGGGGTGGTGATCCCAGTTTTGGCCTCATACACAGTACAAGCAATGCTATACTTGAAAAAGAAAAGACTCTTGTATGGTCTGTCACTGTTCAGGACATATATCTTGGAAGAAATCTTGTTAGGCTTGGAGGCTCTAAGATTAGGCATAAAGCTTTCAGTCAGGATCTTGTGTATTTGACCTTCACACTTGTCTTTCACAGCTGTCACTACAGTAAATTCACAAGAATTAAATTGAGCACAGCTACGGCCATATCTGGAGATACAGGTAGGGACAGGCTTCAGGAGACATCTCTGCCAGCTTTCTTGAGTGGCACATTCATGCCCACCAACCCATCAGCATAGAGAGATGGATCTTGCATCAGTCTGAGCTTGCCAGTGTAGAAATGCCTCTTTACCTGATTGTGATGTATAGCATTAAGAGCCAAATTTAAGCAGCATATCTGGAGGCTTAGATTGCTTTCAGTGTGCTGAGCTTGAAAAGGGCCCCGGTATAGCTGGCATCTTCCACAAGCACTAAATTAACACACAAATACTGAAGAAGGATGTAAAAATCAAAAACTCTGAGTATGATACAGTGATTTTATAGAGTTCTGCATTGCCCTAAATCCACTTAGAGAGCTCCTGATCATGTCACTGGGCACTATATGGCCCATCATTTGTCAGACCATTTAAATTCAGTGGCTTAGCACTTAGTCTTTTGGAAAACAGCCTGATTTACAGCACTGTAGAGCTGATTAAAAAGTCACTCGTTAAAAAGGTATCTTTTATTATAATTGCTAAATATTTTTTGGTGTGGTTAGTACATTTCACCTTTAAAATGATGTATGTGTGCTGGCTCTTCTCCCAAGCTGTTGAGTCAGAGCCACTGCACTGGCACTTAGATTTGTACTGAAGTGGCAGAGGCTTTGCAGTGCTTTGCATTTTCACATGCTTTCTTTTCTCAAGTAGAGGAATATCAGCATATTCTTTTGGATAGGGTAGAATTTCGATAACTCTCTTTCACTCCCAGGTACCAGTGTCCTTTCTAAACTGGGGGAAAGCTATTTAACCCCTCGCCTTCATAATAGCTGAAATTGGACCTATCTGTCACAAAATATTCCATGAGTCATGTATTAAAAAACTACTACACAACTTCCAGCCAGCTGGTGATTATAGAATTTAATTTGCCATGAAGCTCTTACAAATAACTACTTGCAACTAGATCATCTTTAAGGTCCCTTCCAGCCTAAACCATTCTATGGTAATAACAATTATAACAATAATTATAGGAAAAAGAGAGAGGAATAAAAGCCAAGACAAACAATGATGCACAATGCAATTGCTGACCTCCCACTGACCAATGCCGAGCCTGTTCCCAAGCAGCGATCGGTGGATCCTGGCCAACTCCCCCCAGTTTCTATACTGAGCAAGACGTAGTATGGAATATCCCTTTGGCTAGTTCAGGTCCTGCCTCTGCTCCCTCCTGGCTTCTTGTGCTCCTCCTCACTGGCAAAGCATGAGAGGAAAAGTCCTTGGCTTAGAGTAAGCACTACTGAGCAAAAGCTAAAGCATCAGTATGGTATTGTCATTGTTCTCATGCTAAAGCCAAAACACAGCACTGCACCAGCCAAAACCAGAACAGAGGATCACAAGATGACTGAGGTCATTTGAAAGAGCAAATCCAGCCAGGACAATGCTGGAAAACAGACCAATTGCCTGATCTGTTTCAGACATATAAGAAGAAGCCATATAGTAATTTACTTTGAAAAGCATGGGTGAGATCTGAGGGCAATCAGGAGAAGAAGGGAACCAGTCTATCTGATAGGACTGAATCTGGGTTTCTAAGCAGGTTTCATGTCAGGGTACATCCCTAAAGAAGCAATTTCATAGCTGAGCTGGCATTTTTAACTCATCTCAACTCTTGACTTGAAGTCTGCAGCCAGCCCTACAATATCATCTTGAGAGTAAGATACTGCTTTTCTAGCAGAACAAAAGAACCATTAATGACACCAATTAACCAGTGTAATTCTCATTTACACCTCTTTATTACCTTCCACACACAGTATGTGATACATTATACATCCCATTAATTGTTAACATACACGCAAGTCAAGATCTTTTATTATACTGGGTCATCTATCATTGATACAGAGATATAGATATTTTATAGCTGAGCCAACCAACACTACCGTAGAGCAGAATCTATAACCACTTTCACATCATATCTGATTGTGTTATTAAGCCTTTTAAAAGTGCTTAGAATGTAATTTGGCCTCACTAGAATGGATTTTATAAAAGGGAACAAAGAAGTGGGATTTGGGGTAAGCTGTATTCATATTGTGGGTTTAAAAATATATTGGTGTGATTTTTTGTTTTAAAGCTAGAGGTGGAGCATCGTTCTTTCGCACTGTGAATTCCAGTTATCCAGCAAGCATATGAGTTTTCTTTTAATTAACTAAAAACATAGAGAAATTAGTGAAGGGGCAGCATTTAAGGGGAATCTAGGTGGGAATGAATTTTTTAAGTGCCAAAGTTTTTACATTTTCAAAGGATAGAAAAATCAAAACTATAATGGAAGAAGTGTAACATACTTTGCTCATTCCCAGCAGAACTCCAGTTATCAATGGGCTATATATTGCCCACAACTATTGACATTATTTTAAATGATGAAGCTTGCTTTAGATGCTCAGGTCACACGGCTGTTCTTGCATACTCTGATCGTAAATTCCAAATGTATTTTTCTCTCTTATTTGTAAGAGACCTCCACAGCCAATTGAATATTTCTTTGCTCTCCAGAGGAAACATGAAATTACATACTCAGGCTGTGTTTCTATTTTCTAGTTCTGACCTCAGATGTGATTCCTGGTTTCTCTTAGTATGCATAGTTAAACCTGCAAGCGTTGCAGCCAGCACTCCTTGTCTTGGGTCTTGAAGCCCTTGTAGGCACTGCAGCAACCTGCTCTGCAGGGTGGTCAAAGGGGCTTGTCAGTGCTGAGAAGGGGCTTTATGTGCTGCTCCCTGCTACCACCACAGCTGGCTGCCGTGTCCCCACCAATGTAGAGCTCAGCTGATGAGTGCTTATGCTCCACGCTGCGATATGGGAGCACGAATGGACCTCATCTCCCAGCCAGGGCCAATGTGCTGCTGCCAGTCTCACAGGGAGCTGCAGCAGAGGAGCACTCACGCAGAATGATTTTTGGAAGCAGCTAACAACACTACTGCTCCTCAGCTGAGTCTAGAGGCTGACTGGGGCAGCGCCTCTCTTTTGCTTTGTTCCCAAGAAGCCTCAGTTAACAGCACCCTTCCCAGACAGCAGTGGGACCTGCTTCTTAGAAACCAGACAGGAAAATATGATCTGAGATTTGAGCTTGCATCAGCAGTGAAAAGTAGTGCTGCTAATTACCTATTCACGGCTAAAAAGCACCATTACCTGATGTAAAAGGCTTAAATATGATAGAGTTTAGCAAAGAAATGGTGTAGGCAGAGTAATTAAACTGGCAGGTAACAATAGCTAGAGCAACTTCCCCTTGGTTGATTTGGGTGCCTCTATGTATGTTCTTCTGGTAGTTAAAGGAAATCAAGCATCTTTTCTTAAGCCCCAGAGAGGATGGAGCAGACTTTTGGGCAGATAAGTGTGTGTCCTGCCTGAAAATCTCCCTTTGAATAGCTGTCACTGGGTGCTGCCTCTGCCACCTGGTCTGGGTGTGATAGCAATAGGTTGGTGAGTTCATGAGCATGACCCCACAGGCTCAACCAGGAGACGATGGCTACAATTTCACCAGATCCAAGGAGGAAGGGGAAACTGTGGCAGTGTTTCAGGAGGACAGGCCTGCCGACAGTATCTGGCATCACCCGTGGGGGAATGCATTTCTTTAAATAAATGCTTACTTTAGGCGGGTGGAGCCTGTTAGTAATTTGGCATTTACATTTAGCCTTTCCTAAAGAGAATCTCTCCAAGTGATTTTGAAACTTAATTTCAGCAGTGTTTGTGCAATGGTTCCTCTATGCCTTGCATCTGAGTAAACAGATGAACAAAGGCACTGACCAAGTCCCTCCACTGACATGCACTGATGCAGTGACAGACAAGAAGCAGATCTCCATCTCCTCTCTGTGCAGCTCCAGCCACTGGGCAAAGCTCATCTGCACCCACTCAGTCACCAAACAGACCTGTAAAAGCTCTCTGCCTGCTGCATGCATTACTTGTTCACTCACATACAAGTTTACAGCATAATAACGTATAAAGAAAAGCATCTGTGCATCTGCTATGCTGACTTGTACTCCTAGTACTGTATTTCTGCTTTAGGCATAATTCACAGATTCGGGTGTTTGAGAAGTGTAGGACCTGAGAAATACTGCAGTCCAAGTCTGCTATTGGAAATCTCTCAACAACTCCTCACATCATGCTTTGTCCCTATGTCCCATCCTTGTTGCACAGGACACTGGCAGCCTCATGGCCACATAACACGGGCTGTACCCACACCTTTAGTTAGGTCTGGCATGACCTGTGCATGACAGGCTCCAGACTGCTGCTTCACACTACTCTAAATCCAGCTTCCATTATCTATATTCCTTAATTAGAGCAAATGAATACTAATTATTCATGGGTGGTATTTTATCAAAATGAATGGCGGCAGCAGTTGGAGATTTTGCCCATTAGACTTATGTCTGTTATATACAAAATACTGATATATTCACTTTGTGTGTACTACTCTAGTGTCCATTCAGAATGGAGGTGGTTTGAGATTGAAAAGGAGATTTGCATTAGCAGAGTTCCTACAACAAGCATGTACTAATACATATTTAAGTTCACAGAAGCTTACTATTTGAATAACTCCCAAAAATATTGCTAGTTTTCATTGTTTAAAATTTCTGTGGCTGGATTTCATGTTTGGTTAACATTTAAAATTTAATTAACTGACACCATAAACCTGATAAACCTGGTGTAATCCCTGACTCTGCTGATAATAGGAAATGAAAAAGGGTGGTACTATATACAGAGAATAAGAGTAATAAAGGATTTTTCCCCTGCCTACCATATCAGTATGTACTAATCCATTTCACCTTTGATTATTAATTTTTTCATAATTTACATATCATAAAAATAGGTTCTTAGGTAAAAATTCTACTTTTAAAAAAAAGTCTGCTTTGATATGGGGTCTAAGAGATTTTCCTCACAAACTCACAAGTTTGTTTTCTAATCGCATCCTGTATCTGGGCATTTTGGTTGACTTTTCAGACAAGCATTGGTAAATTCTTAGTAATTGTGGAATCTCCAGTTACAAAAAGAGGAAACTAAGCTGTCAGTAAATTTCTTCAGTTATCCTTGATCTGCACTCAGAGGTACGAGAGCCTTGGAGTGGCTTGTGAGAGTTAACAGTGAAGTGCAGAACTCTTATGCTACACTCACAGTTTAATTCTGTAACCACAAGGCAGCCTGCCTTGCTGAAGAAACCTAAAAATCCCTTTAAGATTCCTTGAAGAAAGTGTTTAGCATTTTAAGATCTGATTTCCTTTGCTGTGGTGTTGGTTGTGCAATGTCATTTTTAGAAGGGATATTAAAGCTCTAAGACAGAAGAATATTCCTGGGAAGACCTTTATAAATGCCTAAATTGGTAAGATGATTAACCATCAGATTTAACAAAAACATACAAAGCCCCCAAACCTGGTTGCACATCAGTTTAGATCTTATTCAAGTTTTCTCAAGGCTTGTTCAGACTCTTCTAGAGTGATTTTTGTGTATGATAGTCTGTGGAGTATAACAGTTGCAATATGAAATTCATATAGGGATTTGAGGCAAATTATAGAATATTAAAACGGAGAAGTGAATACAATGTATGATAGACGTGTGTGTTCTATAAGCGTACATACTTTTCCATTTAAAAATAGCATTCATAAAGGAAATCTTGGATTTCACTGAAAACAATAATTATGGCAGTTATATTGAAAGCAGGAATACAATACTGCAAGAATGAGTACTGTATATGAAGAGCATGTATTTGATGGTGTTAAGAGTTAATGTGCATAGAAGAATAAGAAGGGGTTTATTTTAGTTTGCAGTTTTTTTTCCTTTTCTTTCTTTATCACAAGGACTAAATTCCTTCAGGCTAGACACACTGTTTCTTTAGCAAGAAAATGGTAAAACCATCTTAATTAGTGAAACAGTTTTGGTGATGGTAGTGTTCACAGCAGCACTAGTTCTAATTCCTAGTATTAATCCTGATGTTTCCATTATTTTCAGTTATACCTTTTAAACTGCTCACAATTCTTCCTTTTCTTCACATCTTTCCATACAAAATAATTGTAAGAGATTTCTTACCCTTTCTCTCTAATCTGTCCCTTGGCTGCACTTGCCATGTCCTCAAAACTCTTTCTATGTACATTTGTTTTGTCCTTCTCACCTGTGAAGCATGTTGATTGCTGTTTTGCAAATTCTCTCTGCTGTGTCAGCATCGGGCTGATGCTGAGGTCCTTAAAGCTGCGCTGCCCCATACTGCACAGCTGAGCTGCCAGCGTCTCGTCTTTGTCTCTGTTTATGTAACCCATCCTGGTGTATTGTGTCCTCTTTACTGAATTATATAGTAAGTTTCTGTATAGCTTGCTTAACTTTAGCTCCTTTCTATTGTTAACCATGTCCTACCTTTTCATTATTGTGTATCTTATTTTATTCTTTTCTTTTTTTAGCTTAAAATTCAGAGAATTTATTCTAATGAATTAAAACATAATCACCAGATTTTCCTAATAAATGTAGCATAAGTAAAAAAAGCTTAAACTTCAAGATTAAGTTATTCATTCTGGTTTCTTGCTTGGCTCTACTCTCGAGAAAGCACAGACACTAACCAACAGCTCTGAAATGCTGTTCCCAGAAGGACTGACTGCAGAAGTAACACAGTTCCCAGAAGAACTGGGCACAGAAGTAGCATCCTTTTATTCCTACTTACTTGCTTTTAATCACTTCTGTATTTTAGGGATGGAGGTTATAAAGTTCAAGTAGTAAATCCTTGCTGAGCTGGAAACACCAGGACTTGCAGTCTCCATGAACTCTGTTCTAATAAATAGCACTTGCTGCAGTGCTGGGAGAAACCTGGACTGACCAGTTGCTTCTCTCAACCCTCTCCACCTCCCATATAGTGCAGGCTTCATACTGCCACAGTGGAAGCTATGAAAGAGAATGAGTTTGTGGCATTTGTTAATAATTCACTACTATTGTATTTTAATAGCAAAATGTGAGATGGGGAAGGGTGCTGCAGGCTCTCAAGGCTCCTCTGAGCCAGGGAGAGTCTTCAGGCTGCTGGGTTTGCTTGAAACAAGGTGGGATGGGCAGCTCAGGAACTCCAGAAACCCCATGTGCTCAGGCTCTTCAAGTAAGATCCATCATCCTTGGTTTTCCTCTGTTTATTCCTGAGCAAGCTTCTACAGATTTCTGATTGATCATTAAGAGCTGCACCCCTTTAAACTAAAGCAAGCAATAAAGCTTGCATTACTGTTACATTAATATATACTGAGTCTACCAGCAGCCTTATTTATTTCCACGTATCTGTAATATCAGCCTAAAGGCACATTCAGTAGCATTTCTTTGAAACTTCCTATACCCATTGATAGGTATACAGAAGTCAGAATTAGCTCCTTTTAAAACATGTAATAGCTTTGCAAAGAGGGAAATGGGTTGGGAATGTGTCATTTGAGATTCTGATAAAAACCTAATGGGAAACTGGTCCGTGAGCCAACTTGAATGAGCTAGAAACGTAATATGAACAAAGATCAGCAAAGCTCCTCAGGTTGCCCAGAAGTATTAAGTGTTTCATTTGTGAAATCCCCGAAGTCTGCCAATACTTGAAAGCTTGGCATGATGCAGAAGGTGCACTTGCTAAGGCAGGGTTAGCACAGATGGGAGCCAAGGAACTGAGAACACTTTTTGTCCCTATATGATGAATTTTAAGGCTTCATTTTTGCAGGTGGATTCCAAAATAAGATAGCAGGTGGCATATTTAAGGTTTCCAAGCAAACCTGCAGTTGCAGTGAAGAAAGGTGATAAAGTTCCAGGAGGGGACTGAATTTGCAGCACGTTTTATGTCTTGTTCACTGTATAGAATATTATTTAACCAGAGATATCTGTGGTCCCTGTGGATGTTGTATGTAGTCAGTGTAAAGAAACTCTTGTTGTGCATGCTTCTTGAAATATACCCAACCCGTTGCAGACTGTGCATTAAATAGCAAACAGGGCAAATGTGATCAGCCTGGAGTGAGCTGGTTCCCAATTAGTTAAATCAGAAATATTGGGAAGAAATGTAGGTTGAAAATGAACGTGCTGAGTCTAAACAAAAACCTGTGATGATTATTTAGCAAACAAAGAAAACACATGGATTCAACAGAGCATTGCTACTGCATTGAAAAGAAGGACTTTCTTTGCCTTTTTTCCCCCAATCAATTGATTGCAGCTTTGCTAGCTGGATCCCTAGCTTTTCAGGCTGTTTTGTGTAGGTGAGTTTTTTTATACGTGAGAGAACCCCTGAAGTCTAATAGAAACCTTTTAAGTAAGTCTTACAAAGCTCTAATCTCTCAAAAGCTCCCATGTTCTTCTCCCCTGTTCTTATTCAATTTTTAATAAGAACAATTCCATGCAGCTCTAAAGCATGGCTCAATTAAGAAATATTCCTACCAGGCATCTTTGAAATCTTGGGAGGTTTTTGCTTTTCTCTTTTTGTTGGGTTTTGTTTTAGTTTTCTTTCTTTTTCTGGTTTACCCCTACAAATCTCAGTTTTGGTTGGTTGGAGTTTAGAGAAGGGGTTTCTTTTTAATTGTAAGCTCCACTTCACAGGGTTGTTTACAAGTAGACAAAATAATTTTCAAAGTCTTCTGTTTTTCTGCTTGAAGGAGACCATCGAACACATTAGTGCTGTATTCTGAAGTTACAAAAAGGATCTTTGATCTAATTCCCTAGACTTTATCTGTCTAAAAAGTATCTCTAGGTCATGAGAAGTAATTAAAAAGAAAAAAGTCTGAATCAAAATTTCAAGCCCAGGTATTTTATAGTAATCAAACCTTAACTGCTTTATGATTCACTTTTATTTTTACAGTATACGGCACTCTTCTTGCTGCTCTGGTTAAGCTTGTATCAGCATTTCCATTATAAAATGCTGCTTTCAGGAGTTTATAACATAGCTGCAAAAATTTACTCCTAGTTTAAGATGGCATTATGACCTGACTGGAAAATCATGTTTGTACAAAATACGAGTCTCTCAATATGCGTAAAATTTTTGGAGTCTTATTTTGGGCTTTTAGAGCAGATTGCAATGGTAGTGTCTCATCAAAATATGCATTGATGAGAGAAATAAACTGTGCCTGAAGCTATCTCACACAATGGTTGTGGCAGGTTTCATTTTCTGGTCCAGTGTTTACTGAAGTCACCCTGACTTCTCACAGCTGGGATGGAAAGAGATCTAAGACCAAGACCTTCATCTATTTGTGCACTTCCTTGCTTTTCTTATACTAGTCATTCACACAGAATGGACAATATGATGTTATAATAGATCTCAATTTGGATGGTTATCAACTCCTTGTACTTAGGTCATTTATAGTTGTTTCATCGTAATTGGATTGGCAGAGTTCAGTATAAATAATTTCTATTCTGCCTGTTAGAAGGGCCGGTGAACTTTCAATGTGATGCAGAGTCTGTCTTCACTTCCTACATTTGAACAGAGTTGAGATGGGTTGTTACTTTCTGTGCAGCTGATGGTTTCGATGGTTACGTGTCAGAGCTGACCTGATGTCTATAAAATGCCTTGATGTGTTATCCAGAGAATGAAAAATATAAAAGAACATATGTATTTACCTGTTGCAGAGCCGTTCTGCTCTATAAAAAGGAAGCAATATAATTTTTACAGTTTTACAGACATATTTTCTCTAAAAGAGGAGGCTAACAGGCCTTTTTTAGGGGAGAGGAAAGCCCAGGTAGTGTTTTCTAACATAAACTCCACAAAATTCAAAGAGATCAATGCCATGTCAGTCTCTGGCTTGTGATGTGGGGGGTGTCTTCTCTGCCTTTTTCAGGAGGCTGTGGGCACTGATCAGCTGTCTGAAATGGTTGACTTTTGTTACTCACTACAACACTACTGCATTCAGTCTTTTGGTTATGTTTCTTCTCTTTATCATTGTCTCACGAAAATGAGAAAATGCTGCATTTTTCTCATTTTAAACTTGAAGGTGAATGGCAAAATGCCACAAACCATGGAGATTTAATTTTCTGCATTCCATTTTATTGCGCACTTGTATCTTAATGAGAAGCAGCTACACAAGTTATCTTCCCAACCCCTGAGCTCTTAAATACTGACTTTCCTAAGCTGTACTTTTGGGAGCAGATCTTTCCATTTGCACAAAACTTCTGAAGACAATGGCCAGCTGCTATCAGGTGTGGCCACCTTCTTTCATTCATTACCAATGGCATCATAAATTCAATATCTGTCAGACTCATTTAAGCATCTTTAGGCAAAAATGGCAAAAGCTAAAAAGGCACATAAATGCAAGATGCCTTACAGCATTCTGAGAAGGAGGAATTCATGAGTCACTGATGCTGGTAATTTGGTAATCACCCATCAGTGTGCCTCAAAAACATCTCATAGCTTGAAAAGGAAGCTTTCAAGGGACTTTGGAAGCAATGAGATGGAGGGGGGTAAAATGCCAAAAATGGAGGAATTAGGAGCAATATCAAGTCAGAGAGAGAAAAAAAAGTTGTAATTCAAAGCAGCAAGCTTCGTTAACTTCATTGATACCTGCAGCCTGTTGTTCATTTTGAATAGAGGAATGTTTTCTGCAGTTTGAAGACTTAGGATGATTCTTGCTCTTGTGGCTGTCGTGCTTTTCTATCCCCTTTAGCTGTGCATCTGAAGGGAACAGCACTGTTCTGAGCTGGGGATCTCTTGGAGACACCCATCACTTTGTGAATCAACCCACTGGAAAGATCAGATCCCTAGTGACACTGATGGATTTGAAACTGTTCTGCAATAGCTACATACTGGCTTGGTTATTTCTATGGGGATTTGGGTTTTTTGTCTTTTGTTTTTTTACAATCAAATTGATTTAACACAACAGAGGATTGATAGTCTGGGGATACAGAAAAAGCTCAGGCAGGAGAGGTCTGTGACAGGCCATCTTACTGCAAATCATTTCATTGTTAAGGACCAATGCCAAAGCATTAGCCTTGCTGAGAATGAGGAAAAGTCATCAAACTGACAAAACTACTTTTAATTAGTGCAGGAAAATAACATAGGCAATCAGATCTACTCTGGCAAGTTAGAAGAAGGATATGAGTCTTTCACAAAGGGGAAAGAAACCAGAACACTTCCAGAAAGTTTTAAGAAAGTGTTAGAATTATCATTTTTCCTCACCAGGAGTTAGGTACTATAGGTGTATGTGTGGCTTATTGGTTTAAAATCTCTTTTTCTCCTAAATGCTTAGTTTCTGTTGTTTAACCAGTGTTATTCTTCTAAGAATGGTGCCTAAGAATCACAATCCACTTGCCAAAATCTCTTGAAAAGAAGAAATTTAAGTTAGTTTCACCAAGAACATTTGATTCATAGAGTGTTATAGCCCAAGACCAGTCCAGTCATGGAACAGTTGTGACAGCTAATCGTTGCTGAAGAAGCAGTAGCCCAAGTCCATACTGTACTTGTACTCTGTGATGATTTCTATCTTACAAGTAACAAATCCCCTTAGCCTGAGCTTACCAGACTTGTGCAGAGCATTGAACAGTAACAACAGGTCCCTATTCATGATTATCTCAAATTGAATTTTCAGTAATGTTCTGTTAGTTGTATTTGATTTATTATTGGTTTTTAAAGTTTGAGAAAATTTAAATCCTACCACACAAGTAGGAAAAATACTTCCATTTCCACAGTACCACAATACACCCCCTCTAGTTTGCTTGCTCTAAAAAGTTATTTATTACACCAGGAAAAGGAGCCAGAAGCCTTTCTGTCATTAGTGAATAATGCCATATGACTCCCTTGTGGCACAAATGCCAGATTATGCAATGCATGATAGTTATTGTCTCTAAATATAGCATTGTTTGGTATAGTAGTGTCTTTGGAATAACAAATTTTCTCTCATGGACGTTAATATTATACTTTAATAAGGCCAAAATAACTGCAACAAATCTCAGATTTAGCTAAAGGGCATGCATTGTAAATTCAAGTTTGTTACTCTCAGTTTCATAACTCACTGGAACAGTCCACTTGGTGACCCTGATTTACTTATCCTTGTCTTATTAGAAGTAGTACAAATACGTTGTAGTACTTTGCACTGAAGTGGCAAACCCCTGTACATAGCACTGTGTAAAACCTTCCCTTTGTTTAATACTTTCTGTCAGACTACCACATTCCTTCTGCATAATGGAAACAGCACCCACAGCTAGTGGGCTGCAAATTGCGGAACAGTTCATCACTCAAGACTCTCCAGCGTATGATAGTATTGCAAATATTTATATTAGTAGCTTTTGTACTTGACTGTAAAGATTAGAGATCTTACAGGGAGTACTAAAGGAATTACAGCTCCAAGGCGTGTGGGGGGGACACACAGGATGAATCTTTCCTGTAAAAATCTAAGCTTTCTTTTCTTCACAGTATGAAAAAGCATCTTCTAAAAAGTCTTTCCAGTTATGGAAGTATCCATACCTTGTGAAAAGAGTGAGAGTGTTGCTCTACAATTCTCAATTCATTTGGAGTACAATACCGTTTTCCTGCTAATTGAAGCAGTGAAAGGTGTCCTTGACTCAAACTGAGGGAATTTTAGTGAGGAAGTGAAGATATATTTTGTTCTTGGTGTTTTGTGGTTTGGTTTTGTGTTTTGTTTTGTTTTTTTGTAATACAGGCAGCACAGTACTAGCATCATCCACTACTGTCAGCACAAATATGAACCCTTATTTTCATCGGAAGGTAACCTACTTTTAAAAGAGCACCTTGAATGTTGGATTTTATATTACCTAGAGAAAATCAAGGGGCAAAAGAAACTCAGTTGCTATTTCAGTGGTATGATGAGCAGATATATTTAATACAAAGATGAAAGGGACTGTGGCCAGCTCTGGAAAGGAGGTGATGCTGTTCTGTATTTCTATGACAAAAGGAACTGCATGTATTTCAGTCATTTTATGGGCTATATGAAATGTATGGATTCCTGCTTACTTGATAACTTTCCATGTTGTAAGACCTTCCTATCTTAGGCTATAAGTGCTGTGGTGGCGGCAGCCTAGTAAAGCTTTATAGGTGAACAGCTGGCTAAACAGCAGAATGACTTGGTGCCAGAATACTCATGTCAGTCGGCCACATCCTGCTCCTCAGCAGTGACTGCAGCACTGAGGTTCACCTTTGAAAACTTCCTTGATTGTTTTTTGAGGCTGTTAAATATACCAGGCAGAGGATTGCAAAGGCAACAGGAAGAAAATGCATAAATGGCATCTTCATTACAATAATAAAGGGTGTTACCCAAATGAAAACTAGTGTCCTCTTCGAGTAGCCTGTCTCATAAATGATACAGGGAAGCCTGGCAGGTGTGAGCATATTCAGAGTCATGTACCAGCTCTGCTTGTGCCTATGTGAGACTCTCATGCAGCTCAGGACTGTGCTGAGAAAAAACATGAAGATTTGAAAACAACCTCCTTTTCCTTTAGACTCTCAAACCATCATATGAGATCCAAGCAGTAATTTGCAAAAGTGAGATTTTATGCCTGTGGAATTAACAGTAGAGGGAAACTTGGTTCAAATGGCACATTATGACCATTATCTTGCAGTCTATGATACATCTTTGTCTGAACAGGAAGAATACAGGCAGCTGGCAGAGTTCCTTTGTAATTATTGTTTTGTACCATCTCCTTGGCTTTATTGCAAAGCACAACTGCATTTGGTCCTTTACTGGGATGCTCCAAGCTCAGTGGGTGTGTGAATTGTGAGAAGCCTTTCCTGCCTGCAAATCTGAAACCCCCTTTGACTTTTGAATTTTTACTTTATGCTCCAGCTTACTTCTGATAGCTATTCACGAGTCATTCGTTAACGCGTATAACAGTTATCAGATACCACAGGAGCATGAAAAATTTCCACTCTAATAAACACTATTGTAACTGTCACCTCTTTATGATGTGCAGAAGGATATGTGCACAGGATTGCCAGCTTTTCATCTGCACAAAGTCTGACACCCTTCTCCAGGGATCTCGGTTTTTCATAAAACTGTCCTCCCCATGAGTTAGCTCAGTAAAGTCAAGACAGGTACAATGTCCCACAAGAGCCTGACGGTCTGCTGATCGCTGCATAGAGAAGCCGTAGGTTCAAGGTTAACATGCTACTTCTGATCCCTGCTCTTTATACTGATCGAACAATATGATTTCTTAATAGCACATGATTTTTGTTGTTAGGCTTTTTTCCCTAATGTTGAAATACAGAATATGCTGTCCTTGAGACCACATGCACCCAAAGTTCATGAAAAATGCAAGCACTTATGGAATGGGGTTTTAAAATGAGGTTTCTAAGAGCTGGTTCATCAGATGAGAATAGTTTACTAAAATTAGGGACTGACCATTAGAGACAGCAAAAGGAATTCCAGAAGAAAAGTGAAAAACGTGGATGCAGCTGCATGTGGAAATGCAGCTGAAGTGCAGGCACAAATATGTGGTGGCAGGTCAGGAAAATAGTCATCTTAAAATATCTTACATCATTTTAACTTCCTGTTAAAGCTTCCCTACTAGAGAAATGTCAAATAACTATAGTGAACAGTAAACAGGAGTAGCCAAAACAAAGATCTTCTGATTCCAATGTGATTATATGCTCCACAGGTAAATCCAGCTCTCATTAAAAGTTAAAAGTCTCTGGGAAAACTGTCTTCAGCTTTATGGGCACAAAATCCTGTTCATACCTTGTTGGACTCATGTTTAGCTATGAGGGCAAATAACAAGATCTGTAATCACCTTCACATAAATTGTAAAACTGGATCTAAGCTTGTTTTAATGTATATGCATGGTTTAATATAGCAGCAGAAAGAATGCAGAAGTATGCAGGTACACATGCATACCCATGTTAAGGCTGAGTTGAAAGGAACCCTGAAATATAATTTCAATCGATTTTAATTTGTGTGAGGCTTGAACAAAACTTGACAACTGATAGATCCTGCTTTTTATATTGCTTTGTTTTTTTTCTGGAAGACATAGAAATAACAGTGAAAGTATGCTCATTGCCAACATCTCTTTCAAAATAAAACTGTAGCTGTTTCCTGTGGATAGTGTCCATACTCATATGCCCATCCAGCATAAGATATTTTGGGAAAGCTCCAAGGGATATCCCAGTAAAAAGCATAACCCAGCTGAAAATACTAGTTAGTTGAAAAACGCACTTCAAAAATACTTATCAATGGCTTACTGTAGAACTTGAAAGATATATTAAGTGGGTTTCTGTAGGTCTGGTGATATTTCATTAAAGATCTGTGTGATGGACCAGAGAGAGTGCTTATTACCATTCCAAATGACACAAACTGAGAAGTGTTGTGATTATGTTGAAAGATGGGATTAGAATTCAAAGTGATACAAGCAGGGGAAATAACCTGAAGAAAAGGATGCAGTTCAAGAAAGACAAATCCAAGGTCCTGTGCCTCAGCAAGAATAATCAGCTGAGCAAAAAGTAGATAGGGAAACAACTGCTTAGCAGCTGGTTCTGCAAGTCAATCAACTGAGTGTGAGTTACCAGTGCTGTTCTGTGCAAGCAACTGGAATATGTGAAGAAGACCATGACCTTCAAGACATGGGAAACAATCCATGGGGCTTGGAGTGCAGCACTTTGTGCAATTTTGTGGAAAGCAGCTTAAAGAGTCCAAAAAAACAGCTCAGGAAGAAAGACTGAAGAAATCTAGAGGATGGGGGAAGACAAAAGAAATTAGGATGGCTTTGCCAGAAATCCAGCTTCTGAATGGTCCCTTTTCACAATGCCTTCTTGCTGCCCTCTCCTTCTCTTCCTACCTCCCACTTCCCCTCTTCCCTTTTCCACAGATAAAGTTGACAGTTTGCTGCAGGGAAGGCTGGAGCCTGTTCAGAAAGAATAAAAGGTTCACAAAAAAGGAAGAGGGGAAATGGTGCTTCTGTAGCCACTCCTAAGAGTGCATTTTTTGAAATGTAAGACAAACCATTGCTTCAGCTTGTGTGTATCATACAGTTTGTTTCCATTGGCTACGCTACTTTCCAAGTCCTCTTACTGGCAGAAGTTTGGCTCTAGAACTAGATTTTAATATAATAGCTGATAATTTTATGACCTACAATAACATCTGTAATTGCACACGTTAAAAGGAAGGCAACCTCATCTCATGCTTCTAGGTTTTAGAAGGGCATTAGAGAGCAATAATCTTTCTGTTAAAACCATTATGTTCTCATGTCGAGGTTCACACCAGGGGTCTGGGTAGTGGCCTATCTGCCAGGCCAGTGGCTGAGCATCTCACACAACAGTAGTGCCTTGTGTATCCCTCGGCTGCAGGCCAGGCTTCCACAGACAAGTCTGGTGGGATCGATTTTCCTTCTGTGAATTTGCCAGTTGCTTTTGAACCCTTCTAGAGCATTTTATACCTTTATCTGCTCAACACGACAGATGCCTTGCTCTTCTTGCCAGAATGAGTTTGAAGGACTGATGATATGGTATAATAAATAGTAAGGGCCTGGATTAGTATGTATAGAAGAGCATGCATCATATTAGATAACAGTATTTCATGGCCTGTACACTGAAAAAGCAGGGACAGCTACAAGTTGTTTTAAGTTCAAATGTAGTGTTCCAAATGAATATGAAACTATTTTGGAATATGAATACATTTTTTAATTTAAACAAATCTAATTATACTAAATTAAAGATTTATTTAGCTAACTTGGTAATGTTAAATGCTTAAATATTTCAGATGTCCAAGATAAACATAATAAAATGACTCTGTTTAATCTACAAATTATCAAAAATATTGCATTTTAATTACATTGATAAGAATCAAGGCCAAATATGATTGGCATATTTCTTCCTGAGACAGTCAAAAGGCAGGAAGAAGCAAATACTGTGGGCCTGATTTGGTTTATTCCTTGCATCACTGGAGGTTTTGAATAATTCTGTTAAGTTTTGTATGTGCATTTCTAATTTATACTGGTGTAACTGAGCAGAATACAGCCTTGTACCTGAAACTGGTCCAGCACATTCCTACGCTGATGATGACTTCAATAATGAAAATCTGTCTTGCAAATGACTCATTGTGAAAAGACTGTGCTGAAGATGTTGAAAATCAGGATGATGCATGTGAAAATGAAATTAATCAATATGAAGATGAGGATCAGCAGTCTATCACAGCAGAGCTGTTTGATAATAATGAAACTGAGGAAGCAGGCACTGCTAGGGAAACACATGAATTTGCAAGAAATGTCAGTGATAATAATGAATTAGTAGCTATTTCCAGAAATGGAAGAGTCTGAATTTGCAGACAAAGAAAGGTGTGCAAGGAAGTTGTGATTCTTGTAGCAGTCCCAGATTTGGGAAAACTGCAATGTGAGTATGCGCACAAAGATAAGCACAGTTATTTCATCTCTGTCTGCAGTTACTCCAATTGTGCATTCAAGTAATTGTCAGGTTGGGTAATTTCTTATGCAAATGAGTGTTTGAGAATGTTCAGCAGACAAATCAACGCTGGGTACAGTAGTAGGTGGGTTACTGCATGTGCAAATTGTCTTGTTCTGTCATGCTTCTCTTTTTGTCTCAGAACTTACAAGCAAAAGTATTTTACCAAGGCTAGGTGTTGAATTCGGTGTTATGACAGGGTGGGAGAGTGTTCATCCTTGCTATTGGGTTAAAGCAACTGTGAATGTTACCAATCATCAGACCTGTCTGATGAGTTTATACCTTTATGAGGAGATGCAGTGGTTGCTATTTACTACCTCTTACTATAACTTCTGAACCCACAGCTGCTTTCATAGCCTCTTCTTTCCTCTGTGTTTCTTACAGCTGACAATTTCTGTGGCATTTTTCAGAAGTTTTATCACATTGGTGCCAGTTGAAAGCTCTGTCTGGACTCTGGCAGCAACTTCGACCTTATCGCCATTTGATACATGCATATTGAAGCTATTGCTTCTTCATGTAAAATTATAACCAAAGTCAACAGTGGTAGGAGGTATTGGTGCCTTTGGTAGTTCTCTGGAATGGAGAGCTCTGACTTTGGAGTTCACCCCCTTGCATTCTGATATGTAAAACTTCCTGTTTGCTGATTATTGGTACACTGCAACAACAAAAACAAGAACAAAACAAAACAAACCCAAAGAAACAAACAAACAAAAAAAGACAGAAAAATGAAGAAAAAAAAGGTCAAGGATCTCTAAAACAGAAGCTTATTGAATGCTTTTATTTTTCTATATATGGAATTATCCAGGTGTCCAATGCAGCATCCTTAGGTAACAGCAACAGAAACATCAGTACACAACCATAAGAGTAATTGTAATTCACCCATCACTACAGAGATGCTTTATCAGATACTTCCTGGACACACATATGTATGTATACTGCCCCCCATTCATACTTAGTGTTGCTGGATGTGTTCCTCAGGCTGGTGTTATGGTTTCTTCTGCCTTTTAGAGGGCTTTGAAAGATTTCTGTGGCAGTTTCAAAAAGCACCAAAGTGACTTTGATGCTCAAGTTTCACTGGCTTTCACTGATGTTTTTTGGAAACTTTCTAACTGTTAGTGAATATAACTTATGCTCACTTTAAGGTGTATTTGCACTGCCAAAGATGTGTAAAATAGTCATAGCTCAAATGAGACTCATCCCCTAAATTCTGTCAACTACTACTTAGACTTAATGGTGCCTGTAAAACTGCTGACCACCTCAAGTCCCTTTTCAAAATCCTGTGTTAGGAACCCATATATGATGCTCGATCTTGCATGTAAAAGCTTCTGTAAGTTTCTATAGGCGAGTCTTGTAATAACTAGCTTGGACTTGTCTCACCTCTGAGCTTCTGCATCTGAGAGTTCTTAAAAAAAAAAGATACTCATGCCTATGTAATTTTAATCGGGTAAATATGTCTCTGTATTTTGATTTCTTAAATTCCTTTTAACTGCACTGCAGAGAAATAAACCTGATTGTTTATCAAATCAGGTCTTGGAAAATGCTTTCCCCTATTTTAAGTTATTTTGGCTTCATGCTTCTTTAAATCTTCTCCAACATTGTTTTCCTTTGTTCTTTATCCAATACCACAAAAATGTAATAATAGCAAAAGTAGACAATACAGATTAGACAACCTGGATAATATTTAACCATGTGCTCAAGTATTTTCTTAGTGGGCTTAATTCTGATGCTGTAGTGTCTATGGCATTTCCAGTTTGTTGGATGAAAGCTCTTTCCTGAAGGACAATATTGTGAGGACAATTGAGACCTTAGAGCTAAATAGAAGTTTTCACTGTGCGACTTTTTTCTTTCTTTTTTTTAGTTAAGATAGTGTCTTCTTAAATTGTTTAAAGTATATAACAAAAATCCCCAATAGTTATTGTGTTTCTAGAAAAAGGTCATGTGTTTCTTCAAAGAAAAATCAGACATATCACCATTTAGTAAAGAAATAGTACTTGACAGCATTGCAACAAAATGAGGTTTTATGCTGTTTTCAGTGAGAAAATAGTGATTCAGTAAAACCCAAACATTCAACAAGTATGTGGCCACTTGATTCTATTTATAATGGACAAAGAACAAAAGATGTTTCTAAAAAACCCCTCTAATTTGATGTGGGTTTTGCTAGACAAGACGTGAAGCATGAGGGTGAACCTTTCTGTATTTTCCAAATTGACCAGAAAGTGACAAATCTGTCTCTGTTCAGCTCTTTTTAATATCTCTCTTGATTGACTTTCCAAACCTTATCTGTACAAGAATTTATATTTTTAACTATTGTGTAAGTCTAGTTCTAATTACTGCATTTTGCACAAACTAGTTTTGTTCTCATAACGATTTCTGCTGTCAGAATTTGGAAATCAAAACTCTAAAAACAAAACTTGAGACTGGGATACATTAGCCTGGGATAAACTGGGATGAGCTGCTACTTGTTTTAGGATTACATGGAAGGCTTGGTTTGAACTACGTATCAGGTTTAAAGACAGTTTGAAGAAAAACCCTTCATCAGCAGAACAGTATAAGCTGCTATAATTTTTAATTTTTATGGAGCCCTTTTAGCACCAAAGATGACCATAAGAGAAAACCAGACAAAATATTGCCCATTGTAATAAATAATTTGACTCAAGTTTCAAGCCCATTATTAAATGAAATTTGAGGTAATCTTCTAAGCAGAGCTTCAGGGCACCTGTGACTTTTAAATGAAACTATCCTGTTTCTAGGGAAATACATACCTTTAAAAATTAAGCTTGAGGCTAAAAGCCTCAAACAATAAATCTCCCTCCAGCTCTCTTCTCTGGGGACATATATACTACGCAGCCTTCAAGCAGGGCACTTAGCCTATCTTTGGGTGTCTTTTCTCTGGTGTTAAAGTTCTTTCATAAGGAACATCTGGGTATGTCTAGACCTTTATGAGTTTTCAGAATCCAAAATATCTCCTTTTGATATAAACCTGACTGTTGGCTCTTTGGATTCTTTCTAAACAGCCACCGTAGCTATTAGGAACTCAAAATGTCAGACTATTTGTCAGTTATGAAAATAACTGTTTAGTCCCAAACAAAAAAAAAAATCCATAGGTTTCCTAACAAGCCTATATTTTTAGCAGAGATGCGTGTCCAATGTAGGGAATTAGATATCTGGTCTTTACTTTGGAGGTATTCAGACACTCAGCATAAAGGAGTCACAGAACGTCCTCTCTGAAACAAAAGGGTTTTTCTTCTGAGAAATGTTTAAGTACTGGTAATGGTGCTAAACTATTGAACCATGTAGTAGCTGCTGATTAATTTAGTACTGTCCATTCTGAGCACTTAATACAGGAATCTTGAATAAAAATGTGTAATTAATGCATAAGTACAAAAGAATGCAAATAAGGTCTCATAGGTATATGTATGAGAATACATGATGTAAAGTTTTATTGTGAGGATAATCTCATCATCCTCTTTGTTGTATTGTGTTATATAGCAGGCAAGTGGAAATGTTCTTTTTGCTGCTGAATCATAAATGTTGCAACAGCTGGCTATGCCCATCATGTGCTCTGCAGCAGCATCTCCAGGCAAATTAGTAAAACATTGGCTTCAGCTCCCTGTCTGTCTGTATGTTTATACTGTTGACTCTGGTAGAGATCTATCTAACTGCCCTAAGTTTACTTTTCAATTTATTATGATTTTGGTATTTTAGTCAATGTACTTATAGCTTCTATGCCAATCCTGTCTAAACTTTGTAATAAACTGTAAACAACAGAAAGGTATATAGAAAGCCAAAATAACTCATTATTGCCAGTTATATGCTCATCAAAATCCTAAGGGGGCTGTGACCTGATTGTAACTTTTCCCTAGAGCCACACAATAATTTTAGCTGTGAAAGGAAATTTTATGGCATGTAAGATTAGCCCACACTAATGCAAGGTCAGAAATAATAGAATCAATAAGCAAACTCAATACTGTTAACATTTTGAGAAAATTACTACTAGAAAACAATGTCAACAACAGATTGAAATGGGTCTCCAAAGTTGTCCTATTGATTTCCTTTCACATTCATGACAATCTAACTCTTTTTCCTTTGCAATATGATACCCATTTTTCTTTCTTTTTTGTTTTGTTCTCTGTATTTTACAGCCCATTTTTATTATTTGAGCTATGAACATTTGTTAGTTTATTATTTAAAAACATGGTAAAATTAGTATCTTTGAGTTTATATTCTGAAATAGACAAAAGCCTCTGATACTATTCAAAAGTGGTTACAAAGCCTAAGGCTATTTTCAAGTTTTAATTCTGTTAGCAATGCACCAGCACAAAATGTGGGGAGGAGGAGGGAGGAAATTGAAAGCAAGTTTGACATTTGTTTAGAACTGTCAAAATTAAGTATACTAAGAATGGGAGAGAAGTCAAATGCTTCAACGTATATTTAAGTATTGCATTGCATATCAGTAGTAGTTTGCATTAGCAGCGCTATCAGAAATTGATTGTGTTATGTCTTTGAAGTGAACAAATTATACTTTAGCTTTAAAATACAGACTGCTGTTTAGCTTCTTTAGCAGTCATGTGGCAATCAGGTGCCTCAGGTCTGTGTTTCAAATAGGAACATGCTGTGACCCTGGGCAACCTGTGTGATTTTCCTGTTCCATAGCTGAGCCATGTGTAACATATACTTATGAATATGCTCAATAGTATTTCCAGGTTTGTGTACTGTTTGGAAACCAACTATTTAATACTGAAACACATTCAGGCATGAATGTTCCCAACATAGTGAAAAGCAGGGTAAGAGCAAGGAGGAGAGGGAGGAATATACTTCCCTTGCATCAAAGAAAGAACTGATCCATCTTCTCCCTCATCACACCAAAGCAGGAGGTCTGGGGCTGTGGCTGGAGAGTAGAGAGAATTACCTCCAACCCACATGTGAGTTGACTAGCAAGATATAAGAAGGCAAACCAAAATGGCACTATTATCTAGACTGTCATGTGTACCCTCTTCAAGGAATCAGGAAAGCGCTTTAACTCCCGCATTCCTTTACACACAAAAGTGTAAGTGCTTTCCACAACTGAAGCATATGTTTGTAAAGCAAAACTATGTATTGTGTTATTGGATGATCTCATGGTCAGAGGAAATGTCTCTATGCAAACTGCTCTTCCTGTGTTATTTTGAAGTCTGGATTTTCAGGCTCTGGGTACAAAAGAGAGACATCTGCAAGTTCCAGAGCTCATGTTCTCATCCTTTGAAGTCCTAACATCAAAATTATGAGGATCTGAGATTTTAATTTAGATATAGCTCAAAAAGAAAGTTTTATTTATAGTGTTTCTAGTTCATCTACTGTTACAGTACTGTTACTGCTAATAAAGCAGCAGTTTTAACTATGCTCTAGAAATCTAGTTTTAGCTTTTTGTCCTCTAAAAACACTGTATGAGGCTTCATATGTGTACACTTGAACAGTATTTTGCCATTGTAAATCAACTTATGCAGCTTGAGAGAAGCAAAACTTGAATTATAGCATTTTCATGTTTTGGGTTTTTTCCCCAGATCTACTGGGATATTTCCTGAATTATTATCTTTTAATGAAAATTATATTTACGATAAATATCAAAATTCATTCTTCCATGACCAGAATAGAGATCGGATTAGGGATTTAATTTTAAACAAATATGGATTCTTATTCTTAAAAATGAAAACCAAAATCCTTTTCATTTCTTTCTAATAGAGGCTTCTGCTGTGACCTGTGTTTAGATTTTTAGCCTCTCTGCATATTATGTTCAATGAATGCTGTTTAGTTTTTACCGCTGCTGTTTTGTGGTGGGTTTTTTCGTACTATATGATTCCTTCTTGCTGCCTTGTGCTAATCAGACTGATTCAGACCAACTGATGATTTTTAATAAGAGTAAGTGGGTAAAAGGGTAAAAGGGACAGAGCTTATTGCAGGATTTTCATAAGCTGACCACAGAAAGATATGGTTGTACACCTTGCTCCCAACCAAGCTGGTCTCTAAGTTAGAGTGAGGAGGTATGTAAATAAAGTCTAAGGACCCTGTGATCCCCCTTCGACCTGGATTTCTCAGATCACTGGCAAAAAGTCAGACCATATTTAGCACAGATCAGAACAGCAACTGTGATGGTCTATGTCTGATATACTTTGCTGTGCTGTGTATTGTCATAGAATCATGGAATAATTAGGGTTGGAAAGGTCCTTAAGATCATCTAGTTCCAACCCCCCTGCCATAAGCATGGACACCTCACACTAAACCATGCCACCCAAGGCTTCATCCAACCTGGCCTTAAACACTGCCAGAGATGAAGCACTCACAACTTCCTTGGGCAACCCATTCCAGTGCCTCACTTAGGGAGGCTTTTCAAGGAAGTGCAAAATCTAATTTTAGGTCCTACTTCTTTTTGTGTTCTGCAAACTGAAACAGTGCAGAAAGTACCAAGTCATAGGCCAAGTTGAATGGCATCTCATGATGGTACATTGCTATGGCCGTTGGAACTTTGTGCATTGATCCACATGAAGACACTGCATTGCAAGATGGCTTGTTTCAAATGCTGGGCCTTTCTGCAAGAATAGGTTATGCTTTTTGTGCTTGAGAGTTAGTAGGTAAATCATGCTAATGAGACTGGGATCAAGTTTTGAAAATCAGACCCGTCTCTCTGAAAAGTATATCTTTGAACCCCCTTGACTAGCGGACTAGAAACAATTTCTCCCACTTTTGGGATGAGTGTTCTGTTACACACTTGTGCTAAATACGATAATTTTTACTAAATCTTCTCCCTTTGGAAAGGATTTGGCTTTCTGGACTGACTCTGTAAAATCTGTTTTGCAGCTTTAGATCACTATGTGTACTAATATTATATACTTGATATAATCTCTGAACCAATATTTCCTTTAGTAAATTTAGGTAGCTTTCTTCTGGGATTGCACCAGATCACTAAAAAAAATTAGCTGATACTTGCTTATAAGCAAGCTGAAGCTGTCTTCAAGTGTTCCTGTCTTCTCAATTGACTATGGAGAACCTCCAGCTCATAAGCTCTGTGGGGTTTAGTTTTGTACATGTTGTCGTGCCCAAATTAGCTTAAATGAGTGAATCCAAGGTTGTACCATGTTGTATGCAATGGACTTTGTGCTTCTCCCATGTTCAACAGCTTTGCTTATTTCTCTGGTATCTCGCACTTCTTTTTTTCTCTCAAACATAATCCTTTCTGGTTTTCATTTGTAATATCTATACTAATTATTGCCAGGGGCAGATGTATTGTGCAGCCCTGACGTGTCCATTGCTATAGCAACATCTGTGATGGCCACAAAAGCAAGTGTTGCATTCCTTACAAGTAGGGTTTTGCTTGTCATAAGGGCAGGCTATCAAAAGTTCATTTGAACAACATGATTTTCTGCTAGCCTTATGCTACCGGCTGTTTGGAAAAAGGATTGGCAACAGCTCTGTGGACTGGTCTTAGCCAACAAATGATGGTGGAGTTTGTGAATCTGATCAAACTTTGACAGTGACCCAGAACTTATTTGAAATGCGTTTCTTGTCATTGCTGGAGAGAAGGAAAAAAAAAGGGAAAGAAAAAACAGCACTGAAGGGAGTTGTCACACAAAAGTGTGTGGTGTGAACCCGGGGACCTAAAAAATCAATCATGGCAATTATTTTACTAAATTATTTTAAACTGTAGTGTGTCCAGAAGTCTTTCTGTTAAATGTCTGCTGTCACAGCAACAAGCTGTGCTGTTTCCATCTCTGACCTTTTTCATGTTAAAATGCGTGTCAGTATGTAAAACAGAAGCACTCCACACAGAAGATGACTGTAGCAGTGCTTTGCTTTGCTGCACTGAAGGTCCTGGAGATACATATTTTGCAGGAAATGAGTATAATGGGACAATTCGCCATTTAGTTAGGGAGAAGGAAAAAAAAACAAAACAAAACACCAACAACAAACAAAGGTTGCTTTTTTCAACATTTGTTTTGTCATGTTCATTTTTGCTATGATATATTTGAGGGAACAGAATGGAAGACTTAAGTGGCACAGGCAGAGAATGGATGACTTGATGATGAAGTGTGAAATGACCATTAAAGCACTGACCGTTTATCCCTAATACTCTATTTGCAGTTGAGATCTGAGTGAAATGAGTTTAGTGGTTGCAGCTGAGTACCTGGTGGACAGAAGTCCATATGTCATAGAAATCTAAATCAGACTGTGCAGTTTAACATCAATAACTGCATTGATTCTGAAGAGGTGTGGGTCAGACTAATGGATAATAACATCAAGGATGTGAAGAGCCTCAAGGAAGATTTGGGGAAATAATTGTGATGTTTTCAAAGTAGGTCCTAGTATTTTGTCTTCAAAATCTGCTCACATGTACCGTAGTAGGCAACCTTGAATTATCTGGGTTTGGGTTCTCTGCTTTCAGATAACAATGAGAAGATGTTTGAATGCAGTTTCCTGAATTGCATATACAGTTGCAGAAATCATGAATGTCAGGTCTTACTTCACTCTTGTAATATCCCTTGTACTGAAAAAACTCCAGGGTGAGAGTTACTCTAGGCTAGACTAAAAGTTAGTTGCAAGTCAGTGCAGATATATTGGTTGCACTGAACTGATGCCAGTTTAAATCACATGCCAATTTGTACATTTTGTTTCATGTTTCATTGCTTCTGGATGAATCAATCTGTACCCACAGTCAGATGTTTTTCACAGTCATGAAAGTTTGTAAGCAACTTTATGATGTTGTTTGATTGGGAAATTTTTATTGTTATTTGTGCTCTGAGAAATCTACAGACCTTCATCCTGAGCTCTGTAAAAGGTAAAGAACAATTCTTCCTGAAAGGGTTGTGACCTCTGTTATAAAAGAACCTCATCTGTTGTTCATCCCAAAAGTATTGAAAATGAATTTACAAAGTTATGGATTGCAGCAGGAGGTGGAGAAGAGAAAATCCCATTTGTCTGGAACCCAAAAGCAGTCGTGTGCTGTAAGACCCCAGCCTCAGAAGGGTTGATTTCCACTCTCAAGTCATTTTTCCAAGGATTTGTGGCTGGTGAAAGGAAGACTTTTTTGAATTGGACCAGGCTGACTCGCCAGGGCTGTGGAATTATCACCTCTGAAAAGGTTAAAATTAGTAGGAACTGCTACTAATTTTGAACGTTAGAGGAGCCTTCACCACAGAAAGCTTTGCAGCTGAGCACTAACATCTACCCTGGGAGAGAATTTCTGGGCAAGATAGGCACAATACTCAAATGAAGAACCACTGGCATTGTCACAGAGACATGGTTCAAACATCATCACTCAAAGAGCAGGCCTGAGTTGATGAATGCCAGCAACTTAGTGGTAGGACAGCATCTACAGGCTCCTATCTGAACTGGGGCCCTTGTTTCCTAACAAGATAAAAGAAGGGGGGGGATGTATGTAAGTGTATAGGGCTGCACCATTGTGACCCCCTCAGCCTTGGCCCAAAGTATTTTAGAGATAATATAAACCACACAGAAATGTTGTAGTAGGGAGCCATATCCTGAAGTAGGAATTAAGTAGACCTCTAAAGCACAAAATCAACACCTGAGGGACTTTGTTGCAGAACTGTTTTCAGAACCCATATCTGATGTCCCCACACTGTAGTAACAACAGACATGTATAGAACAAATTATACTAAATAGTACAGAAATCAGAGAATAGTTCTCTTTGGAGATTTCATTCCATTCCTCTTCCCCCATCTTTTACATCAGGCTTATTATAACTGCAGGAGAATTCCAGATCAGATGTGAACTCTTAGCTCTTCAAGATACAGTGTACTGTTCCTATATCTGACCAGCCAAAATAAGCACAAATCTGCTTCATGGTTTGAAAACAGAAAATTATATCTTTTGATAGAGGTTTTAATTCAAGAAAGTAAGGTTTCGTGCAATAGTTTCTTCCTTCTGAGATTTAGATTGATGATTAATGAAAAACAATATATAGTAGTAAGTCACAGGGGAATGATACGCATTCTGGGAAAGAATGGATGGATATATATATATCTGTATCTAGCTCCCTTTTCCCAAGAGATTAGACTGAAAATTTCTACAAAAATAAATACTATGTAATTATGTAATTTATGTCATAAATAATACGAAATTATGTAATTTCATGTAGTTGATGGCATACACAGTAATAAATGCTTGCTACCCACTTTCAGGCTACTAATCAGAGAGCAGAAAAATTTCAGTGCTCTGTTTGTACAATATGTGATGTACAGTAGCAGGTAATTTGTTTCGCCTTCTTTTGCTGTTGGTTGAACTTGAGGGAAGTAGATGCAGAGGTGGTACCCATTTTGCATGTAAACTTGCTGTAACACATTTTGTATTCTCTTGAGAATGGAGAGGAGGAAGCAGGCAGGTACCTTTGTTGGAATCAGTGGGAAGAAGAAAATGTTTTGTGCCTGTCTTTTAGTCATACAGAAGTAGTCATTTAGGGTGATTAATGTATTTGCAGTAAAATGAAACAAAAGGGTCTGTACAGACTTGTTAAGTGTTTTATGTATGCGAACAGCTTTAGCTGGCAGTATGGCCATGCCAGCACAAATGTGTCTGAGCAGGTATGAAAGAAACTGATTCAGATTTGCAGTATTTTTTTTCCTTGTTTAGTTTTATATTGATTTTGCATTATCTTAACTTGTGTATGAAACTGCATTCAGAAAATATGGTTTCTGATCAGGTTGTGATTTTTTTTTTTCCCCCTAGCTAGAAATACCATTCCTATGGGGAAAAAAGTGTGTGAGCTGTAACTATGTAAGATCATGAGAGGATATGCTCTTAGGGTTTGGCTGGAGGAGCTGGATGTGTTACTACAATGGCTAGATCATCAGCCCTTTCCCCTGAAACCCCACTATCAGAGGGAGCCCCATCAGCAATGCCTAACATGCTACACAGCAAAGGTAGCTGTATCTGCTCAAACCCTCCTCCCAAACCACTGAAGCCTGGGTGGGTAATTCTGCACTAAAATAGAGAGCTCTTACGTGTTCCATCCTGCCAGTTCTGCTATGGGGGATGTACCTGCAGCAGTGGGGGCTGTAACACTGGTGACTGGCAAATTGAATGCTTGTTCAGGTCCTAAATAAAGAGAGGTGTGTGTGTGTGAGATAGTGTAGGGGGGTGTGTAATATCATAATGAATATATTGCCATGTGTGCCGTAAAAAGTTAAACTTAGCAATACATAATGCAAGAGCATGCTTTCTCACTTTATTTTGGTATCTGGAAAGTTTCAGCACTGGCATCATATCAATATTTATTAATGCATTGTGAACTAGAACCTGTGATTATTACTCATGCTATCTCATACACTACAAGCTTCAACTCTGAAGAATAAAATCACATCTGCTTTTTGCTCTTCCCATATTTTATTCAATGTTTTAACAGCTTTGCCGTAAATATCTCATCCATTACGATTCAGTTGTGACTGTATCAGCTTCACATCTCCTGTTTTATTGCTGTCATTATAGTTAAACAACGCACTGTTAATTCTGTTAACTAACAAGTTCATTGTTCTCAGTAGTCAGCAATCTCTGTTTGTTGAGTCCACAGTGCTACTGGTTGTAAATCAAACCTGGGGACTAAGTGAAATGTTTTCCTTCATTTGGAAAATGAAGACATGTTCTTTATAAAGACTGATTAATAAAAGGTTAATTGTGATCCTAGGTAATAAAGCTTGCAGGGTAATTCTGATTTACTGGGAACAGAAACAGTGATATCTGTTCTCTTGAACTTCTGTTACAGCCCCTAGCTAACAGCAATTTTCTTATACTAAGTTGAGTGTTAAAACTTGTAAACTAAGTGCTGGGGATGGGGGGGAAGAGTGAACCACTGAAATTATGACTGATACTAAAGAATATTAAAGGATAATGGCGAATGGAGTGACCAACATGTTTATGAGTGAAATTGGGTAATAGCCTAGCATTGCTGGGGGAGCAAGAAATGGTTGAAGAAAATGAATGTCATTAGGTATAAAGAAGAAGCAGAGATAGTTGATTTGTGAGACCTGTATTTGTGCTTTAGAGAAGAATGGAATAAAGAGGGCTAGAAAAGCAGGTGGACTTGCTGACTGGAACCGTAGAAAGTGAAGTCAGCCAGCAGAAAAAGAAAGAAAACTATGAACTACAGAAAGGGGACCTGCAAGGGAGGAGAGCATGGAGGAGGAGAAACAATTATGAAGTCATGTGCTGAGCAAAGGTAAATGGACAAAAAAGGTTATTTTAAAACCTGAAGGCTGCACTGTATGTTTTAAGAACTGTTTCAGCCTTGCCAACAGTCTTCAGTCAAGTAGATCTGCCTGCTACTGCAGATGGTGTGCAGGAGCACACCTAGGTCATCCTGTTTGTTGTTCCTTTCCACTATCTGTACAAAGGTGATGGGCAGCAGCTATATGGGGCCTGCACTGTACTGTGCAAGGAAAGCAACAGGACATCATGGTGGTATGAGGGAGAAAATGAAGGGGAATGGATGCTACATATGTCAGATGTGAATATGAGCAATGGCAGTAAAAAACAGTTCTCCAGCTAGTCCTGCTAGGCTTAGAGCTACTGAAATTGTTGGACTGCTGTAGTTTGGCAGTTTGAGATTGAATTTCTGCAGAGAACAGTACCTGCCCTCCTAAGGATGTGTGAGTCAATTGATTTCACAACATGAGTAAGCCTGTCTTCTTTTGAGAAATATGTAGTCATTAGGTCTAATTTTTTTTTATGTACAATTCCTAAAGGAAAATATACCTCACTTGCTGTTTGAAAGCTGTCTCTTGAGAAATCTTGCATGCCTGGTGATCATTTGAATTCCTTGCAGTCCTTACTTGCTGCCTGTGTGTTAGAAATCATTTTAAATGAATTGAATAAAACTCACAAATGTTCTGTGCCAGGGTATGATGAACTCACAGGAAATATGACTCAACCGTAGTTTTTCTCCTTTTCTTTTTTATTATAATAAATAGGAATGGACAAATCTGGCTTTAATGACACATTGCTGAATGAGATTTTATTGGTCTGTTATAAGCAGCAGCAAGTAATGCCTTGTTTAAATAAGCTGGGTTATATTTGTGAAATTTCTGAGTAATTTTAAATACATAATAGGGAATAACCACAGGAAGATCAAGGACTGCCCTTGGAATTTCATACATGGATGCAGATACATGCAGTTTCACAATGAAGTCATTAGTTAGGAAATGAAAGCTTTTTTTAAAAAAAAAAAATTTTTTTTTTTTTTTTTTTTTTTTTTTATTTGGGGGGGGGGGGGGGTTTTTTGTTTTTTTTTGGTTTTTTTTTTTTTTT